>JAJPUD010008952.1:0-75000 GCA_023553655.1 Myrmecobius fasciatus
ATCACTCTTTATATCCAGATCATGAACCCATTTAGATCTTATCTTGGTATGTGGTGTTAGATGTGGGTCAAGCCCTAATTTCTTCCACACTAGTTTCCAGTTTTCCCAGCAGTTTTTGTCAAATAGTGAATACTTATCCCAAAAGCTGGGGTCTTTGGGTTTATCAAAAACCAAATTGCTATAGTTATTGCCTAGTTTGTCTTGGAATCACATCATTTTTTTAAAAATTTTTTATTAATATTTTTATTTGCAAAACATATGTATGGGTAATTCCTAAACATTAACCCTTACAAAGCTTTCTGTTACAAATTTTTCCCCCCTACTACCCACCACTCCCCTAGATGGCAGGATATCCACTACATGATAATTATGTTAGAATACTTAAGTAATCGAATATATGTACAGTTATTGCATCATTTTTTGTGCAGGAGAAATCATACCTACAAGAAAGAATAATTCAATAAAGGAAATACAATGCAAGCAAACCTCAATAGAGAACATGAAAATGTTATGTTGTGGTCCACATTTCACATCCCTCTCTCTGGGTGTATATGGCCTTCTTCACCGAACAATTGGAACTGGTTTGAAGCATTTCATTGTTGAAGAGAGTGATGTCCATTAGAACTGATCCTCATATAGTATTGTTGTTGCCGTGAATAATGAACTCCTGGTTCTGCTCACTTCACTGAGCATTAGTTCATGCAAGTCTCTCCAGGCCTCTCTGAAATTATCCTGCTGGTCGTTTCTCACAGAACAATAATATTCCATAACATTCATGTACCATAATTTATTCAGCCACGCTCCAAATGATGGGCATCCATTCAGTTTCCAGTTTCTAGCCACTACAAAAAGAGCTGCCACAAACATTCTTGCACATGTGGGGCCCTTTCCTTCTCCTATGATTTCTTTGGGATATAAGCCCAATAGAAACACTGCTGGGTTAAAGGGTATGCATAGTTTGATAACTTTTTGAGCATAGCTCCAAATTGCTCTCCAGAATGGCTGGATCCATTCACAGCTCCACCAACAATGCATCAGTGTCCCAGTCTTCCCACATCCCCTCCAACATTCATCTTTATCTTTTCCTGTCATTTTAGCCAATCTGACAGGTGTGTAGTGGTACCTCAGAGTTGTCTGAATTTGCATTTCTCTGATCAATAGTGATTTGGAGCACCTTTTCATATGATTATAAATAGTTTTAATTTCCTCATCTGAAAATTGTCTGTTCATATCCTTTGACCATTTATCAATTGGAGAATGGCTTGAATTCTTATAAATATGAGACAATTCTCTATATATCTTAGAGATGAGACCTTTATCAGAACCCTTAAATGTAAAGATTTCCCAATTTGATGCTTCCCTCCTAATCTTGTCTGCATTAGTTTTGTTTGTACAGAAACTTTTTAACTTAATATAATCAAAATTATCTATCTGGTGTTCAATTAAGAGTTCCAGATCTTCTTTGGACATAAATTTATTCCATCTTCACAGGTCTGAGAGGTAAACTATCCTATGTTCCTCTAATTTGGTTATAATATTACTCTTTATATCTAGATCATGAACCCATTTAGATCTTATCTTGGTGTGCGGTGTTAGGTGTGGGTCCAGCCTTAATTTCTTCCACACTAGTTTCCAATTTTCCCAGCAGTTTTTGCTGAATAGTGAGTGCTTATCCCAAAAGCTGGGGTCTTTGGGTTTATTGAATCACATCATTGTTGAAGAGAATCATGTCCATCAGAATTGATCATCATATGGTCAGTCTTGTTGCTGTGTATAATGTTCTCCTGGTTCTGCTCATTTCACTCAGCATCAGTTCATGCAAGTCTCTCCAGGTCTCTCTGAAATCATCCTGCTGGTCATTTCTTACAGAACAATAATATTCCGTAACATTCATATACCATAATTTATTCAGCCATTCTCCAATTGATGGGCATCCTTTCAATTTCCAGTTTCTTGCCACTACAAAAAGGGCTGCCACAAACATTTTTGCACATGTGGGTCCCTTTCCCTCCTTTAAAATCTCTTTGGGATATAGGTCCAGTAGAAACACTGCTGGGTCAAATGGTATGCAATGCTATACTTTCATAAGATCTCACAGTCAGATAAAGAGTGAGTCTAATTTGACACATTCTAGTTATATAACCCTGATCATATCATTTTGGTTCTGTTTATTTGTAAAATGAATTTCACCTTTTAAATTGTGATTCCAAATCACTCTACCTACCTCTCCTATTATACATATGAAGTCATATAAAACATTTCTACATTAGTCACATTTTTTAAAAAGCAGGAACAGTAAAGGAAAAAAAATATTCTTTAATCTGTACTCTGAAACTATCCATTCTCTACGTGGATAGCATTTTTCAAGAGTCTTTTGAAGTTTTGCTCCCCTCACTAATAATGTGGTAACTTAGAGGAAAATTTATCCCATTTATGTACAGGGATATGCTGTTACCTTATTTGCCTTGATAACTGATTAAATATATATTAAAAAAAATTGGATCCTCTGGTTGGCTCAGTAAAAATAAACATATCAGTACAAGCTTTCAAATTATGGTTTTGAGTGAATGTTTCTCCACAAAGTACGTGGAACTTCAAGAAGTTTGGTGCTCTTGTGAAATAAGACTGGTTGTTACATTAAGATTGTCATTTGGGAAGAAAACCAGGGTGAATACAAAAGATAATCTGGGTGGTCACAAGCAACTCTAGTCAAATGTTTAGGAAAGAAGTTGTGCAAAGTAAGTTTTATATTTTCTTTTGATTTCAAATACCAGTCTTGCTATCTCTGTTTCCCATTATCACGGATAATCAAGAAATGACCAGGGATATATATATATTTTTTTTTTGACCAGAGATATTCTTGATGCTGAAACCCTTAAAAACATACCTAAGAACAGAGCTGTTGCTCTCATGGAGACAGGAAAATACCATCCTTTGCCAAAAAGTAATATATATCAATAATATGGTCTTGATCGGTCTTAGTTCTCATTGGGCTTCATTCTCCCATTCAGCACATTCAGATCCATCTTGGTTTGGAGTCTGTCACAGAGTGTGAACACTTTCAAACTTAGCTGAATCTAAGCTTATGCTTAGCAATATGGTGGGGAGTACTGTCAATCCTTTTGAAAGGTGCATTGTACATATAACATATTGCTAGGCTGAAAGCTGAAGGCAGATGCTTCCTCAAAGAAGGGATCAACCTGGCATTCATGCTCCAGACTTTTTATTTGGATTATTTTGTCTGGAAAATAGCTCTCCTTTCATGTGGCAAGAAAATTTAGAATTCTCACTTTGCAAGTTTATTGGCTTGGGAATCTGTATATATTGGAGCATGCATATATACACAGGAAAAAAAAAAACCCTCAACAACAAGGGGCCAATTTACTGGTAAATTCAGTTTTAATAATCACTCCAGACATTGAAATGGAGGAGGGTCTTCACATGATGGATTTGAATATATAAAAGTAAAAAGCAAAAATAAATTTCCAGGCAAGAGAAGGCCATAACTTTTGCTGTCCACCAGTGGCAATGGCTCGTGTAAGTGTTATGAAGCAATCTGGACATTTCTTCAAATTAGGAGCTGTTTTCTTTGCTGGATATACCTGGCTTCTCTAAGATTATGCTTGATGCTTACACCATGTATTTGTTCTACAGTCAAAGACTCGTTCAAATTTTTTTGATCTAAAATAAATCAATCTGGAAACTTCAAAAAATAGGATTTAATTTCCCTGACATCATTTTAAAACTTCAGAAATAGTTTTGGAATAGTTTCTTAGGAAGTTTCAGGTAGGATTGCACCAGTTGATCCTTAAGACTATTTACTTTATGTATCAGGCCGCTAGATAGAGCACTGGGCTTGGAATCAACAAGACTCATACTCATGAGTTCAAATCCGGCCTTAGATACTGGGCAAAGTTCACTTTTGGGCAAATCACTTCACCCTCTTTGCCTTAGTTTTCTCAATTGTAAAGTGAGCTGAAGAAGGAACCGGCCAATTATTGAAACAACAAAACACTTCCTAGACCAACTCTTCAGTCTTTTGGATTGTGGTAAGAGTATTCTCAAGCCTGTCCTTCCTGGGGGAAGTTGGGGAGAGACCCTGCCTCATCATACTCCTAGTGGGGGTGACATTGATTCAATACAGACAGCCTTCAGGCTCAACTTGTATCCATCAAAGTCAAGGACCACTAGGAGTCTCCCATCTTGATGTAGCAAATCCACACAGGACAGCTAAATGTGAATGCACTGTGATCTGCCTTCTTGAAAAGAATCTTCACATTGATGAGAGGTGTCTGGAGTATGACAAAGACCGTCTTCCACGTGAGACCCAAATAGCCAAACTTGTTTGTGATGTTGCTATTTTCAAATGGCTAGAAGTTCTGTTATAAATGCCACATTACTCCCCCCTTATGTAACTCTCCATTAGAGAAGTGCCTGATCTAGGGAAGTTTTTCCCCAATATGCTATGCTTGGCAGATGTGTTAAAGTCACATTGGGTCATAATGTCCTATGAAGCCCCTGGAATGAGCACAGGGAAAACAGTGGCAGACTTGGACACTAGAAACACTTCCTCATCATGGTGACCAGTGAAGTCACCATGGTAACCTGTTTTATCACAATATGAGTGAGCATTCCCTGCAATTCCTTAGCAGTTCATCTAGCCTTTACTTCTTTCAGGTCTTTCTAGAAATCTGGGATGGGAAGAGAATTAGAGACCAAAGTGGAGGGATTACAATCAGGATCTCATGACTTGTGACTAAAGTATGTGAAAGAGAACAAAGAAGGCTCAGAAGGGCCATCATAAATACAGCTGTGGATGACTTCATGACATAGCGACCTCATTGCATTGCTCTTTTAGAGTGCCTAAGATCTCAAACACCTTTATAACACACACTGGCACATAGAATTGTTCCTACAGACACACAAAACCCAGAGAGAAAGAAAGGTGCTTCAATGACTAGGCCCCCTGAAGCTACAATGTCTACCCACAGAAGTCCCACTCTCTTGTCCTCCCTCTCTCCCAAACACCACAGAACTAACCCCCCCAGTATGACAGGAACAGCCCAGAAACTCTGCTTAGAGCTCTCCTTTTATTACTTATCAAGGGGTATCTACAGCATTGAGACACATTGGTCTTTATTATAACAACTGCCTTCCCTGTCTCACAAACTGCCCTGACTTCCAAACTGAAAAAAAAAAAATTCTATTATGTTGTCTTTCTTCAAAAGTTTTAAGTTTAATTTTTGTCATTGTTTATTAATTGTAAGATAAATGTAAACCACTAGAGAAGAAACCCTTCCTTTTGAGGGTTCCCTATAATGTAGGAGCTTCTTGGGAAATATTCATAGTTTTGATCATTTTATAATTTTTGTTCTTTAAGTTTCAGGGCAAATATGAATTAATATGAGAGCTATATATACTATCTGATAACATGAGGTAATCAATTTTAATAATATAATAGTCTATAAATGACTAAGATTAAGTTACTGTATTTATTTGAAATAACATTAATCCTATTTTTACCCCAGGACACTAACTTTTTTTGTTCAAATCCCACTGTTTAAACAGTAAGAAAGAAGCAGTAATTATTCAGATAATTACCTAGTACAAAAGCTAAATTTTTATATGAAATCTCCAGCCAATTGTGCTTTAGTAGAATTCTATCTTGCTGGTTTTAAATCTTGTTATATTCCAAATAATTCAGTGGCAGAAAGATTTCTGGGTCATTTATTTTCAAAAGGCAATTCTGTAGTCAGAAAAAATAGCCCTTCAAATTAAACCCCAACTTAAATGAAACAAATTCCACTCAAGTGAGAAAAAAGTCAACCTTACATTTTCTAGAGGAATTTATATGGAATTACATTTATATGGATTTTAATTGATTATAACTGATTATAAACTTGCTTTAATCTGCTCTTTGGCTATTCATAAAACTCCAGAGGAAAACCACTATACATATATATTTAATCTCTCTTCCCCAACTCCTATATCCACCAAACATTATCCTTTATCATCTCATCATTTTTAACTCATCTTAATACACAATACAAGGGGTCAGATTTCCCGCTGAATCATCAATTAGATTTTCCTCCAATGTACATTTGGTCATGCTTGAGAGATGCAACCCGATATTATTCAAGTCTCTGCATACCATCAGGTGTGATTTATGCTTAAAGAGGGAAATATATACTTAACAAAGGGGTTTGCCAGTGTTATAGTTGAGGAGAGGTATTCCACCCAAAGTTTAAATGGAAGAGATTCCCTATTACATCACTCCATTGGAACTACCTCCAAAATTATTGATGAGCTCTTTCTTAATTGCCTGAATCACAAAGAACAGAGGAAAACTCAGATAATCATCATTTTGGGTAATGACTAAACCGATAGATGTATGTGGTATTGAGTCACACGGAGAAAAGATTATATTGTATGACTATGAATCAAGTCTGAGTGGGGGAGGGTGTGCTCTGATGTGGAGCCCCAGAAATGACTCTGGATTTGAGGGAGAAAATGACTAACTGGAAGCTGGAAGACAGGAGTGTAGGACCCCTGAAGGAAAGGAAGTGGGGGGCTTGAAACTTGATTTATGAGAGCATGGAATAAGAAGGTGCTGACTAATAAGGGCCTCAAGCTTTGAGACTCTGTAGTTCTGGACCCAGTATTATCCCATACATATCCTATTCTCCAAAGAAGAAAAAACCCATCAGATATTCCACATCAAAATTGTTTTGTCCTATTGTTGTATCTGAATGGAAGTCCATTTAGAAAAAAATTGGTGGTGGGCTGTGTGATGCAGACTCAGTGGGTAGCTAAGGAGCACTCACAGGACTTGGATTAAGACCTGAATTCAAAATCCAGCTTCAGATACTTTATCAGCTGCATCACCCTGGGCCAGTCACTTAACCACATGGGGATAGCAATAACTCCTTCCCAAGGTTGTTGTGAGTCTCAATGTAAAAGCTGCTTTGCAAACATTAAACACTATTATAAATGATAATTATAAAGTACAGTCAGAACTTCAAGCAACTGATTCCAAGGAATGTTATTCCCATCCCCTTGCCTAAGGTCCTTTTTTGCTCTAAAATGCTACATGAATGTTTCATTTCAGGTAGTATAGACAGCCACGTAATAGGATTTTTATGAAATATTCTTTATACAATATATTAGAACAGAATAACGGACAACAAAAATATACTGAACTCCACGCCCATATAATTGTAACAAACTTTTGACTTTAATTTCCTAAAATAAATGTGTATTTACATCTCCTATTATCACTAAACATTTCAGTTATGTGATTATGCCAAACTAATTTCTTTGTTGATCTAAGAGCTCGTTTCATTTTGAAACTCTCAAAAATATTCCCAGATAAAAAATGAAGTTGAGAAAGACACAAAGTGTTATTTCCAGAACAGCATGTATGGTGGAAAAGTTTTGAGGGAGTGAATTTGTTCAAAAGGCTGCTTTTTTATAACTGAGAGTAACATTATACCATAATAAACATTTTAAAACTGTAACATTATACAGCCAGGAAGATGTAGATAAACACAAAGTGGCCCAGGAAAGACTATCACTGAGGTGTCATAGTGTCTCTTTAAGAGGTGACTACTTGTGTGACCTACATCAAAAGGATTGTAGTAGGCTCAAGTGACATGACTGCAAACGGGCTTTCTAGAGATAAAACACTATGTAAGTGAAAGCTAAGACTACTTTGAAATATTATTTTACCTTGCCACCGCTTTCATTGCAGCGGCAGGGGATTATAGATTGCAAAAACTGTCAGACAGTTGACATGTGTAGTTTTGCTGAACTGCTTTTAAAATCTTTGTTACAAGACACAGCTTCACTGGATAAAAAAGAGGGGAGGGATCTATTGAAGAGTAAACATATAAAAAGTATAGATTAAAAATAAATTAAAAAAAACTGAATATTAATACAGTCACAAACTAATATGTGAACTAAAGGAGTTCAGTTCAACTCCATAAATCTTCTGAGGACAGATTTAAGATTTCAAAATCTCAAATTACTAACACCACCATAGTATAAACTACTTGATAAACAGCTTAATAGGAATAAATATTTTGCCAGATTTTCCCATCAAATAGATCAAACCATCTATCATAAATGAATGCTTCATTAGGAAATATTAAGTAGTGTGTGCGTGTGTTTGCAGAATTCTCCCCTCTGCTTTGTCAGAGCAAAAGCACCTGTTCTTTTAGAGTCCCAAAGGTTCCCCAACCATTGCTCTATCACCTGAACATCGGGACACTCTGCTATAGGGTTCTAGTCTTGGCTCTGCCTGGGCCAGCACAAACCATCTCCACCACTCAGTCTCAATATCTTCATTTGTGAAAAAGACAGCCAAAGGAGGTGAACTCATTTTTTTTTAACCTATTCTACAGTGATTTTTGCCTTAGAAAGCAATAAGCAAAATCTAAGTGGTGGGATGAAGTGCTCACTTCCCTTTACTATAAACATATAGAACCTATTCTGCATTGAGTTTGCCAAACTACAGTGATTTTTGCCTTAGAAAGCAATAAGCAAAATCTAAGTGGTGGGATGAAGTGCTCACTTCCCTTTACTATAAACATATAGGATTAGAGTCCTTCATTCAACAGATGAGGAAACGGTAAACCAGAGAAATTAAATTACTTCATTAAACCATCCAGCTAATCAGTAGAAGAGGCAGGATGTGAATGCAGACCCTTTGACTTACTTCATTCCTCTTGTACCAGTAATATAATATCAAACAATACCAAAATGTCTCCTACTATACAAGGGGAAAACTGGACTCAGCATATATAACTTTAAATTAAATTAAATTTAAAAAAATGTTTTCAGTAGTGAGTTGTGATACTGAATTTCATCTTCACCATTATTCATTTTATTGTTCATTGCAGGAAAAACAAGACATTTAAATAAAATATTCCAGAAAAGGATACTATGATTTACAGTTCAAGTGTAAAGCTTCATCACAATTTTCCATTGTGTTTTGCCAGTGTATACTATATCACTGATCAATCCATAATTACTCTGAAAGTAGACTAACACAGCATGGTGGTCTTCATAAATATTTCTCGTGTTCAGTTCTGCTTTTTCACATTCAACATAATAATGTTTGACAATCATTAAAAATATAGAATTCTATTATTCCTTACATAAAGCAAATACAAAGCAGTGAAACATACAAATTAAACATAAATTTAACATTATGAAAAAGAGCAACTTTTACATTGAAGACATGCTGGAAAAAACCTAGCAATTAATTTTAAATATTTGTCACTCTTCCGTCTGTACACAAAAAGGATACTATGAAAGATGATAGGACTGCAGACAAGATAGTTTTTTTTTTTAACAATGTACAAACTTCAGAATGAATAAAATCACAATTGACTTTATCCCTATGACATAAATCAAGTGTCTCACATAAGAAATAAACTTCTTTCCTAATCATAAGCATACAAATTTTCATTTAATACTGTCTGTGAATTTCCATTTATACATATAAGAATCAAATTGTCCAAAAAAGCAGATATTCACATCACGAAACACAACCTCGTCCTTTAAATCACAATTCTTCTGTTGTGTTTAATCTATTGGTTCCTTATATAACTTCACAAACATTTATTAAAAACAGAAAATGTACTTCCTATAGATCAAGTGAAGCTTTATTAAGATGGTAGTTAACAGTTTTGAGGGGATAGCGAAGGGGAAGAAGTTTTCAATGCCAAGTATGTTCAGAAGATTTGCTGTTCAAATAATATTTTTTCAAAACCAGTTGGAGGAATATGATAAAAGTCACTGAATTGACAATCCAAAATTGCACTGTCATCAACTAAAAGAAAGAAACAGATATTAAATTAGAACAGATTATCTTTATAGTTAATGTAGGATAATGTAGCACAAATAACTATAAAATAATTATTTCCTAAGATGATAATTTTAATAGGAAACAAAAGATATGGAAGCGGTTTCAATTTGCCAACTATATTTTTAGGAATAAATCTTTAGGAACACATAGGAGAACCACAAAACCTTTGCACATATTAATCTTTGAATCTATAATATCAAACAAACTTAACTTTCTTAAAAGATTTTAAACCTTTTAATTTTTTAAAATATCACCATCATTT
The DNA here is from genome assembly GCA_023553655.1 of Myrmecobius fasciatus. Taxonomy (NCBI): domain Eukaryota; kingdom Metazoa; phylum Chordata; class Mammalia; order Dasyuromorphia; family Myrmecobiidae; genus Myrmecobius; species Myrmecobius fasciatus. The sequence continues at coordinate 10,134 of JAJPUD010008952.1, forward strand.
CCCAAAATATAAACTCACTTTCAAAAAGCAGGTTTCAACTGTATTAGGATTGTAGCCAATGACGATTAAAAAATAAGGGTACCATTTATGAACTGTAGCTGAATGAATCTAAGATTGTAATATTTGTGGTAATTAATAGGCAAGACTTGGATAAAGGTAAATCAGGAAGTGACATGAAAGGTGTGCATGAGCAATTGACAGTACATTCAATCACATAGGAAAGGTATATGATTTGCTAATAGGAAAACCTGCCTTCAAAATAAATTAGAATTGAATGTACTGCAGTCATTTGCACACTAGTGGAGCTCTGAGATCCATTACATTTCCTATTTCTTTCCTTATATTTTCCTATACTTCTATCATTTCCACATACAATAATAAAAATGAAGAAACTAATTTCAGGAGTATACATTGTTTATACCACATCAGAATGAAATGCCAGTGGTATCAACTGAGGTAAAATACACATATACACACATACACACACACACGTATGTTCAAAAATACTTCTAAACATTCACTTGCAAACTACAAATGTTTATACAATTTAAAGGGCATTTCTTTTTAAAAACTGAAATAAATCATAAATATTTTTAAAATTTCTACTATTGGAGAGGGTGGAGCCAAGATGGCGGAGCCAAGATGGGACTGTGTCCTCCTCTGACCTTCTCTCAAATCAACAGCAAATTAAGCCTCTGAACTGATTTTTAAGTCAAAGAACCCAGAAATATTTGGACTAAGAAACATTTCTTGCAGAAGGTATCTTTGAAGAGCTTCATAGCAGGTCTGTTTCAGTCGGACAGGGGGTTGAACAGTTTGCCAGGTGCAAGTGTGGCAGAAACTCTAAACACCTGGGGAGTATATCTGAGGCACTCAGGACACTCTGCCCTGATTGTGGGCAGGTGCTTTGGCAGATCTGCCTTTTATAAAATGTAGACTGGAACCCTCTGCAAATGCAAGGTCCTAGCCCCAGCGGCCCAGCATTGGAAGTTAATTATCCGAATTGGCCCAGGGCAAACTACCACAGCTGCTGCTTCTCAGCTTTAAGCAGACCCCAAACTTTAAGGAAAAAAAAAAAAAAGAGTAATAAGCAGAAGAGAGCTCTCACCATAGACAGCTTTTATGGAGAGAAAGAAGGGCAGACCCCAGATCCAGAGAAAGCCATCAAGGGAGATATGACCTGGTCCCCCTTTCACAAGGCCTTCTTGGAAGACTATATAAAGAATCTCAAAAGAGAGCTAGATGATAAATGGGGAAATGAATTGAGATCAGTGCAAGAAGCCCTCCAAAAGAGATATGATAAAGACACCAATTTACCAAAAAACAAAATTGGTGAATTGGAAATAAGACACCAATTTATTGAGAAACAAAATTGGTGAAGTGGAAAAAGTAGGCAATGAACAAATTGGCCAGTTACAAAAGGAGCTGAAAAAGGTAACTGAAGAAAATACTACATTAAAAATTAGAATCAAACAAATGGAAGTGAATGACTCAATAAGACTTCAAGAATTAGTCAAACAAAAACAAAAAAATGAAAACATAAAAGAAAATATGAAATATCTCCTGGAAAAACAACAGACTTGGAAAATAGATCTAGGAGAGACAATCTAAGGATTATTGGACTTCCTGAAAGCCATGATGAAAAAAAGAATCTAAACACTATCTTCCAGAAAATCTTGAAAGAATCAGAAGGCAAAATCACCATCGAAAGAATTCACTGATCACCTCCTGAAAGAGAACCCAAAATTTAATCCCCAAGGAATATCGTGGCTAATTTTCAGGACAATCGCACCAAGGAAAAGATATTGCTAGCAGCTAGGAAAAAAAACAATTCAAATAACGAGGAACTGTAATTAGAATCACATAAGATCTGTCAGCCTCCACATTGGAGGATAGAAGGGCCTGGAACCAGATATTCTGAAAGGCAAAAGAACTTGGATTACAGCCAAGAATAACCTATCCAGCTAGAATGAGCATTACCCTCCAGGGAAGAAGATGGTCATTTAATGATATAGGTGAATTTCACCTATTTTTAATGAAAAGACCAGATCTGAACAAAAAATTTGACCTCCAAACACAGAACTCAAAAGAAGCACAAGAAGGTAAAAAGGAAAGAACTCTTGAGAACTATATTCCTACCATGGGGATACTTAAAGATTGTGGGTATATTTTGATATTACTTCAATAATATGAAAAAGAAAATTAGAGGGGGAAAGGTTATCATACTGGGGAAAAGAGGGAAAAGGTAGTAAAATAAGGTTAAAAAAAAAGGAGGTAAAAATAAGGTAAAATCTCATGAAAAGGCAAAGAAAACCTAATATAATTGAGGGAAAGAAGGGAGGGAGATGAGCATTGTGTAAATCTTACTCTCATCAGATTGGGCTCTAAAAGAGTGTATCAGACACATTTGGTTTCACAGAGAAACTTGTCCTTCCTTATAGGGAAGTGGGAGGGAAAGGAGGAAAAGAAAGGGATAGACTAATAGAAGGGAAAATAGAAGAATCAGGGGAAAGGAGTAAAAAGGGGGGAGGACTGTTTGGGGGAGGTGGTCATCAAAAGCAAAATACTGGGGAGGGGGGAAAGGAGAAAGAGGAAAGGAAAGATAAAAATATAACTTGGGTAATAAGATAGCAGAAAATACAAAATTAGTTATTCTAACTGTGAATGTGAATGGGATGAACTCTCCCATAAGGCGGAAGTGGACAGCAGACCGGATTAAAAACCAGAATCCAACAATATGTTGTCTAAAAGAAACACATCTAAAGCACAGAGACACATACAGGGTGAAGGTAAAAGGCTGGAGCAGAATCTATTATGCTTCAGGTGAACAAAAAAAAGCAGGGGTAGCAATACTGATCTCAGATCAAGTAAAAGCAAAGATAGATTTAATCAAAAGAGATAAAGAAGGAAACTATATTTTACTGAAGAGTACCATAGATATTAAAAACCCTCAATCAAATACCAATTGGAAATTCTAAAAATAAAAGGGTTATTTTATATAAAAAGATTAATAAAATTGAAAATAAGAAAACTATTGAATTAATAAATAAAACTAAGTTGGTTTTATGAAAAAACCAACAAAATAGATAAGCCTTTAGTTAATTTGATTAGAAAAAGGAAAGAGGAAAATCAAATTGCTAGTCTCAAAAATGATAAGGGAGAACGTTCCTCCAATGAAGAGGAAATTAGAGCAATAATTAGGAGTTACTTTGCCCAACTTTATGTCAGTAAATTTGATAATCTAAATGAAATGGAGGAATGTCTACAAAAATATAGAATGCTTAGGTTAACAGAAGAGGAAATAAATTATTTAAATAGCCCCATTTTAGAAAAATAAACAGAACAAGCTATTAATCAACTCCCTAAGAAAAAATCTTCAGGGCCAGATGGATTTACAAGTGAATTCTACCAAACATTCAAAGGAAAAATTAATTCCAATACTGTATAAACTATTTGAAAAAATAGGGAAAGTAGGTGTACTACCAAATTCCTTTTATGATACAGATATGGTGCTGCTAGCTAAACCAGATAGGGTGAAAACAGAAAAAGACTATAGACCCATTTCCCTAATGAATATTGATGCAAAATCTTAAATAAGTTATTAACAATAAGAATATAGAAAGCCATCCCCAGGATAATACACTATGACCAAGTAGGATTTATACCAGGAATGCAGGGCTGGTTATTATGAGGAATATTAGGAAAACTATCAGCATAATCAATTATATTGATAACCAAACTAACAAAAACCATATGATTATCTCAATAGATGCAGAAAAAGCATTTGACAAAATCCAACATCCATTCCTATTAAAAACACTAGAGAGTATAGGAATAAATGGGTTTTTCCTTAAAATGATTAGTAACATCTACTTAAAACCATCAGCAAGCATCATATGTAATGGAGACAAACTAAAATCATTCCCAATAAGATCAGGAGTGAAACAAGGCTGCCCACTGTCACCATTACTATTTAATATTGTATTAGAAATGTTAGCTTTGGCAGTAAGAGAAGAAAAAGAGATTACAGGAATTAAAGTAGTTAATGAGGAAACCAAATTATCACTCTTTGCAGATGATATGATACTGAGAGAACCCTAGAGACTCAACTAAAAAACTACTAGAAACAATTCACTTCAGCAAAATTGCAGGATACAAAATAAATCCACATAAATCATCAGCATTTTTATATATTACCAACAAAGTTCAGCAGCAAGAGATACAAAAAGAAATTCCATTCAAAATAACTGTCGATAGTATAAAAGATTTGGGAATCTATCTGCCAAGGGAAAATCAGGAACTATACGAACTAAACTACAAAACACTTTCCACACAAATAAAGTCAGACCTAGTCAATTGGAAAAACATCAAGTGCTCATGGGTAGGCCGAGCGAATATAATAAAAATGACAATACTATCCAAACTAATTTACTTATTTAGTGCCATACCAATCAAACTCCCAAGAAATTACTTTACATATCTAGAAAAAATAGTAGCAAAGTTTACTTGGAAGAACAAAAGGGCAAGAATTTCAAGGGAATTAATGAAAAAAAAAATTGATGAAGATGGCCTTGCTGTACCAGATCTAAAACTATATTATGAAACAGCGGTCATCAAAACCATTTGGTACTGGCTGAGAAATAGAGCAGTCGATCAGTGGCATAGGATAGGATATCTGGACAAACTAGGCAATAACTATAGCAATTTAGTGTTTGATAAACCCAAAGACCCCTTCTGGGATAAGTACTTACTATTTTACAAAAACTGCTGGGAAAACTGGAAATTAGTGTGGAAGAAATTAGGGCTTGACCCACACCTAACACCACATACCAAGATAAGATCTAAATGGGTTCATGATCTGGATATAAAGAGTGATACTATAAGCAAATTAGAGGAACATAGGATATAGTTTAACTCTCAGACCTGTGGAGATGGAATAAATTTATGTCCAAAGAATTGGAATTCTTAATTGAACACCAGATAGATAATTTTGTACAAACAAAACTAATGCAGACAAGATTAGGAGGGAAGCAATAAATTGGGAAATCATCTTTACATTTAAGGGTTCTGATAAAGGTCTCATTTCTAAAATATATAGAGAACTGTCTCATATTCAAGCCACTCTCCAATAGATAAATGGTCAAAGGATATGAACAGACAATTTTCAGAGGATGAAATTAAAACCATTTCTAGTCATATGAAAAGGTGCTCCAAATCACTATTGATCAGAGAAATGCAAATTAAGACAACTCTGAGGTACCACTACACACCTATCAGATTGGTTAAATTACAGGAAAAGATAATGATGAATGTTGGAGGGAATGTGGGAAAACTGGAACACTGATACATTGTTGGTGGAACTGTGAACAGATCCAACCATTCTGGAGAGCAATTTGGAACTATGCTCAAAAAGTTATCAAACTGTTCATACCCTTTGACCCAGCAGTGTTTCTACTGGGCTTATATCTCAAAGAGATCTTAAAGGAAAGGGCCCCACATGTGCAAGAATGTTTGTGGCAGCCCTTTTTGTAGTGGCTAGAAACTGGAAACTGAATGGATGCCCATCAACTGGAGAATGGCTGAACAAATTATGGTATATGAATATTATGGAATATTATTGTTCTGTAAGAAATGACCAGCAGGACGATTTCAGTGAGGCCTGGAGAGACTTGCATGAGCTGATGCTGAGTGAAATGAGCAGAACCAGGAGATCATTATACACAACAACAACAATACTATATGATGATCAGCATATATTCTGATGGTTCTCTTCAATAATGAAATGTTTCAAACCAGTTCCAATTGTTAAGTAAAGAAGGCCATATACACCCAGAGAGAGGGATGTGAAATGTGGACCACAACATAACATTTTCATGCTCTCTATTGATGTTTGCTTGCATTAGGTTTCCTTTCTCAGATTTTTTTTTCTTATAGATACGATTTTTCTTGCACAGCAAGATAAGTGTGGAAATTTATATACATATATTTGACTTGTTAAGTATTTTAATATAGCCCCAGATACTCACTATTTGTATGATCTTGGGCAAGTCACTTAATCTCTGTTCACCTTAATCCACTGAAGAAGGAAATAGGGAACATTCCAGGATTTTTGCCAAGAAAATCCATGGACAGCATGATATAAGGTCATGAAGGATTGGTCATGACACAAAAATATGCAGGGAATTGTCCCTGCCCTCAAGGAAGAGACAAAGTGTCCTTAAAAAGGCACATATGTTACATGTAGAACCAATGGAGGGGAAGACACCAATATACAGGAGACCAGGAAAGGCCTCTTGAAGAAAATGACAAAGTTTGAGGGACAGCAGATGTTTTAAAGGATAGAAATGAGAAGAGAGAGGTGGGCAAACATGGAGGGCAAGCAATGCAAAAGCACAGAGGAGAGGAGTACTGTGTGAGGAACAGAAAGTTCAGTAGCCCAGATAGAATGTAAGAGTGAATGTCTTCCTACTTTTAGGACCAAATATAAAAGCCTACTGGATGTTTAGAGCCCTCTGCAAGCAGGTCCCCTCCACCCCCCTTCAGCCATCCAATGACCCTAACTTTCTTGCTTTGTTCACACAAGATATTTTGTCTGCTAACTGGGAGCACTTCTCTGGCTGTTCTCCATGCCTGGAAATCTTCCCTCATCATTTTCTGGCTTCCCTAAACTTCCTCAAGTCCCCACTAAAATCCTACTTTCTTACAGGAAGCTGTTCCTAATCCTGTCAAACCTAGACCATGCCTTATGAGATGATTTCCATTTATTCTTTTACTCATATACATTTACTCATTAGGTTCTCCTTAGACCAATGAAATTATCAGTCTAGGCCCTTTTCCATTCCAATAAAAAAAAATGTCACAAAATTTCACCTCAAAAACCAATTTCATTGGTACTATATCTCTTAACTACACAAGCAGATAATAAAATCTTTGCATCTTAGTGAATATAAATGCCTTCATGGATTTCTGTGGCCAAAAATCCATCACCTGGTGGCAGTGACTAGCCATGTGGTGACGAGTCTTTTGGAACAGCAATCACACCCCATCTAGTCTGTCCTGGACCTTTACAATTATAGCTTTTCCAAGTTGGTTAAACTCTTTAGGGCTTATGCTCTTCTCACATAACTGCCAATGATATAGGGTCATCCTCCCCCAAATGAAGCTTTTGTCAGGGATAAAGGAAAATCAAATAATTATACAATTTATACAGTCAATCTAAAAGGCAGAATTCAGAGCAAGAAAAACCATATTCATTGTTATTTCTTATCAAAGTAATTCTAAACAAACAACATTAGAGCTGACTTATCAGGTTTAAAATTCTGAGTATGAAATCACTTTTCTATTATACAAGCACATAGAACTCTTGAATTACTTTTATGTTCCTCCAAAACACAAGAAATGTATTTCACTGAAAACCTTTATTGGTAAAAAAAGACCAATGATAAGCTTAGCTATTGAGTGAAGTACAAATATTCACTGTTCTGGCCATATTATGAAACATTTATAGGTCATTATGTTTACTTCTGGTGACCCTGTCATTAAATTCATATAACTAAAATTGATAATTTGAGAGGCACTGCTTCAAAAATCTTTTTTAACAGCTCTAATCTAACTCAAAAGAATAGGAATATATAAACTACTCTTTTTGGAATTAATATGCCACAAAAGCAAAAAAAAAATAAAATAAAAAATGGTATAGCTGATTTAAATTAATCCCACATAAAATGAAGATAGTCAATTCTTAATTATCCAAGGTAACAGAGGAAAACATTAGTAGAGAAAAAAAAATTAAGCACATAATCTATTTGAGACTTTCTTTGCTTCATCTGAGAAATCAAGAATCCAGACAAAAAAGCCGGAAAAAGCAATCAAAAGAGTTCAAAGTTGTTAGAATTAACATTTTTCTTATTTCCTTTGATACAGACTTTTCTTGAATTACACACCAGTCAGCAATAAAGGAATTCTATATGTATATAATTTGGTAGGAAGAAGCTGCACTGGTTCCAAAATACAAAAACAGGGGAATCCCCATCTGAGGGAAGAGGGGCTACTAAGTCCCAATGGATATGTAACTAGACAATTTATAGAAAACCAGTACATGGGTCATCTTTAGTTGACTGTATATATAAAAGTTGCATGTATCCTTAGCTGGGTCACATCAGTTTGTGAAATATTATCAACAAAAGAGGCAGAATCACCTCAATTCCAAAACATTTGTATCATTGACTTTTCCTTGATAATATTTTATGGGCTGGTCTTCTCAAATTCCACAGTCCTAATCCTGCACATCTGGACTACTTGCCTACATCCAAATCATCCCTTTAAATGTCACTAAAGATTTCTCTAAACATTACTTGTACATTATTCTCTTTCTGAGTACTCTTATCTGTGGCATTTACATCAGCTATTACCTCAAATTAAAATTCTTCTTTATGAGCTTTAGGTTGTCTAACAACTGGAAACTTCCTGATTTCTCTAAGTTGTCAACAATTTGCCCAGCTGCAATATATAAACTGTGCTCTAGACATGCTTCACTCCATTCTCCCCCAAACTCTCATCTGTGCCTTTCCACCTAGGAATGTGCATAGAGATTGTGTTATTTTTTCTTAGTTATGATTCTTAGCCAGTACAAGTATATCAAATTGCCTTTCTGTAATTTCCTAGCCTGCTACACATAGTAAATTGCAGAGAGTGAGTACTCAATCAATATTGTTATTGTGGTCATTTTAGATTTAAACAACAAAACAGGGCTTCAATTCTGAATTTCTAAGAGTCTGTGACTAAACTTTCTCTCCCTTCACCCTCACTATTAGAGGCACATAGGCTAACAAGGGCAAGATTGATTCAAACTTGTTTTTAACATGTTGAGAAAAGGTACAAAACAGAAAAATGACAAAAGAAAAAGACTTCAAAGTTATATTAACTCATCTAAGTTTCTACATGTCAATGATCTTTAAAAAAAACAAACAAACAAAAAAAACAACTTTGTTCTACATGACTTAACAACAAAGGAAAGAACTATGCCTGAAACTGGAATTTTCCTACTTTTTGTAATACTGAATAAGGGCTTAAGACATTGACTGGTCTAGGATCTGGAAAAAGGATCTCAGAGGCCACTGAATCAAACCCCCCAGACAAGGAAGTCGAAGTCCAGTGAAGTAAGTAAAATGCCACAAAGGCAGAAACAAGGAAAAGGACATTTCTCAAGAAGGAAGTAAAGCCAAGAACACAGAGAAATATTGAATATGTTCAAGGGACTAAGTAATTAGCTAAAGCATAAAGTGCATGAAGAATAGTGTGAACTGACATGAAAAAAATTAGGTTGAAACCAGTAGCAGAGAGACTTGAATATTAATTTGAAGACTTTGGGCTCAAATCAATAATTATCAACTGGGAAGTCACTGATGGCTTCTGAGAAGGAAGTAACTTGGTCAGAGATGCAGATGAAGAACTTTAGTGTAGTAGTGGTGTGTATAGTGGTGTGTATGATCAACTGAGATGGAAAGACCAGCTAGAAGATGACGGCAATGGTCTACATGAACACTGATGAGGTCCAAACTAAGGTTCAGGAAATGCCAGGAAAAAAGTGAGGAGGGAGCAAGAGACACCAAAGAGATGAATGCCAGGATGGAGACTATCTGAATATAAAGATCACAGTTATTAGTGAGTGAAAAATACTATGAATTTCTGAGCCTGAGAACCAAAAAAATGTCTTATCATGCTCACTTAAATAACAATATTACCTTTCATTAATCATTATTGTGATTAATAAATTATATGGCTAACTCTCCAATAAATAAATGGTCAAAAGATATGAACAGACAATTTTTAGATGATGAAATTAAAACCATTTCTAGTCATATGAAAAGGTGCTCCAAATCACCATTGATCAGAGAAATGCAAATTAAGACAACTCTGAGGTACCACTACACACCTGTCAGATTGGCTAAGATGACAGGAAAAGATAATGATGAATGTTGGAGGGGATGTGGGAAAACTGGGACACTGATACATTGTTGGTGGAACTGTGAATGGATCCAAACATTCTGGAGAGCAATTTGGAACTATGCTCAAAAAGTTATCAAACTGTGCATACCCTTTGACCCAGCAGTGTTTCAACTGGGCTTATATCCCAGAGATCTTAAAGGAAAGGGACCCACATGTGCAAGAATGTTTGTGGTAGCCCTTTTTGTAGTGGCTAGAAACTGGAAACTGAATGGATGCCCATCAATTGGAGAATGGCTGAATTAATTATGGTATATGAATGTTATGGAATATTATTGTTCTATAAGAAACAACCAGCAGGACAATTTCAGAGAGGCCTGGAGAGACTTGCATGAACTGATGCTGAGTGAAACAAGCAGAACCAGGAGATCATTATACACAGCAACAGGAGTATTACATGATGATCAATTCTGATGGACATGGCTCTCTCTGCAACAAAGAACTGTCTCAAACCAGTTCCAATTGTTCACTGAAGAAAACCATATACACCCAGAGAGAGGGATATGAAATATGGACAACGTAACATTTTCATGATCTCTATTGATGTTTGCTTGCATTGTGTTGCCTTTCTACGATTTTCTTTTTTTTCTTGTAGATAGGATTTTTCTTGCACAACTTGTCAACATTTCAACATTATTAACATGTAGTGGACTTCCTGCCATCTAGGGGAGGGGAGGGGACTGGGGGTAAAATTTGTAATGGAAAACTTTGTAAAGATCAATGCTGGGGAACTACCCATACATGTTATACAAATAAAAAGCTTTAATTTAAAAAATAAAAAGTGATTGCTATTTTGTAAATAGGAATTGAGAGTAAGCATTCCATCCTAATCAACATTTTGGGAAAATGGATTGCAGAGGTTCAGAGGAAGAACAAAGACTAAATGAACTAAAATTCTACAAAAGCAATTAATATAGCAAGGATGGGAAATTCTCAAGAATGAAAACTTTGAAGACACAATGAAAAATAATTCTGAGGAGGAAAAATGGAAACTGTCTGAGATATAAATATGGATATACAGGAAACATCAACCAAATCATATTTTTAAAGGATTTATACATCAGAAAGAAGCTAGACCTATCTGTTCCATCTAGAATGGAGGCTGAATAAAATTAAGAATGATATGGCTCTGTAAAAATAGTGTCAGGGAAATGCCAAAACTCGGAATGAAGTGAACGTGGTGGGAAAGTTTTTAAGTTATAATGAGGTTAAGAGGAGCACCACAAAAGAGACAAGCCTGAATCTTGGCATGCCAATAAGAGAGAAAAGGAGAAAAGACCAAGTTGTTCAATTCTTTCTTTCCCTGGTGTTGTTTCCAGAGGTGGCAGCCAGAATTGCTGAGTTAATGGCAGATGGAAGACTAGAAAACTAGAAAAAAATGGGCATACTTCACTTGGAGAAGACTGGGGATACACCCAAAATAGCTATCCTCAAATATTGAAAGTGATCTCGTGATAGAGAAATTACAATTGTTCTGTATGGTGGTCTCAGAGGGCACTTCTAGGAAGTGCATGAAAATTTCAAAGAGGCAAAGTTAGGCTTGAGGTTTACCGATTTTCTAACAACTAGAGTTGTCCCAAACTAAAATTCACTGCTTTGGGAAGTGGCACAGTTGCCTTTCAGTGGATGTCTTCAAAGACTTAATTTGTTTGATTAGAGTGGGGATTCTTTTTATGGGTAAAGGATCAGTTATAGGAATTTGGGAAAGGCTGCCCCAAAGAAAAGGAATTTAGATTTAAATGTTTAAAATCAATATAGGATGCCTCAGCAACAATGTGCACCCTGAAGCTGAAGCTGGATTTTTAAAACTGAAACCAAATTACCACTTGTTAGTGGTAGGGCTCATGCTTCAGGAAAAGGATTGATTCTAAAGCAAAAATATCCTTACAGTATCCTTAGGTGCCCTTTTTCTTTACTTCTCTCCCCCTGCCCCAACGTAGGTGAGAAGAGGGGATGAAGAGTGAATGAGAGGGGAAAAGGGAAAGGCAAGAAAAGGAGAGGCAAAGGGATAAGAGAAAATAAAAGAATTCTTTACTCTGAGCACACACTGAAGTCAATGAAGTGCTGATAATGTTCCTGCATACATGAAGTCTAGATAAGTAAGAAAGCCATATGCAGTACAGGGACAATCATACTTGTAGAAATAGTGAATTCTATCTCCTAAATTCATTACTGCCTGCTGGCTCATGATCTACTCCCTTACTGTCAAATATAAAATAACCAATGTAACCCAACATTCAATTTCTTAATTTCTCCAAGAAAGATTTCTATATAAAGTACCTCAAAAAGTCTTAGCGATGTTAAAATACCAAGACTTTTTGGAATTTTCTGTAATTACTCTCAAGGAGACAATTTGGCTATTATTGCTTTGAGTCCCACTCCCACTTCCAAAAAAAAAAAAAATCTATATTCTGAACTTATCCCAAGTTACTATGCAAATGTTCTATTGTTAGGTCCTGTTAAATAGATGTTATATTAGTCCTAATTTTTTTTTAAATGGCTTTACAATTTAAAAATACAAAAAGATGAGATATTAAATATGGGGATCTGATCATAATAAATTGAAGCACAATTATTGTACTTCGCAAGTACTGAGAAGGGATTATTTCCTTTTTATCTAGAGAAAAACAAATTTAGAAAAACTAAATTCTTTAAATGCTTATCAAGATGTTTTACTGAAGAATATTCTATATATTAAACTGAAACTTAAAAATATTAACTACAAATGTTATTGAACAAAAAAGGCAGGTAGAAAGAATACCAGGCCTGGAGTCAGGAAAACCTGAGTTCAAATTAGCTTTCAGGTATTTACTGTGTGATCCCAGCCAGGTCACTTAACACTCTCTACCTCAGTTTGACCTCATGTATAAAATGAGCTGAAGAAGGAATGGCAAACCACTCCAGTATCTTTATCAAGAAAATTCCAAATGGGGTCACAAAGAGCATGTGACATTCACATGATGAAAGTGACTGAAAAATAACAAAAAGCTGAATGAAAATTTAAGATTCTTAGCTTACCATATACAACGGGATACACTGTCCCTCGTATCCCTGATGCTGGACAGTGCATATTCTTTCCATTCAAATAAACATTTAGTTCTACATGGTCATATGTAATGCCCTAGGGAGTAAAGAAGAAAACATTAAAGTCTTTTAATATGCAATAAATTAATAAGTATATCCTTTATAAGTAAGCTGAAAATGATAGGATGTATATTCCTATCATCATGAAAAATGCATCTTCCAGAAAACACACTAGATCCTTTGTTGGAAGGAGAAACAAAACATGCAAAACTAGGCAAGAGTCACATGACCACAGAGTCTATCACTAATGCTTTCATTAAGGATTTAAAAGTATGAGAAGAATAAATTTACCTACCTGAATAAAACAATTTGCTTATATTAAAATTGGTTAAAAACATGAAACTATTATAGTTATAAAACATCCACAGTTTAAATTGAAGCAAAGGAGCTATGTAATATGAATTTTTAGTGCTTTCTACTCTTAAAAAGTACATATAAACTATAAACAAGTAGAGGGATTTTTTTTTTAAAAGCTGAAAATTATTTCTTTCCATGCATGAAAACTGACTTCCAGCAAATAATATTCATTGTGGCTGTCACCATTGTAGCTTATCACCTTTTAATATTTTCAAACTGTTAAAATAAAATGTTTCCATGCTCCTCAACTTGTTATACTAGCTTACAAAATGGTTTTGGTTTTTTTTTTTTTGGGGGGTGTCTAGAAATGTAGTGGAAAGTGAAGAACACTAAAAGCCAGAGGAAATAGGAGCTAAAATTCAACTTCAGACAATTTCTGCCTGTGTATCCCTAGGCAAATCACTGATACAATTTCCTTATCTATAAAATTTGGTTGATAATAACTTTAGTTTCTTCATAAGGTTATCACAAAGAAAGTACTCTAGTTTAAAATCTCAGATAAAAATGAATTAAAATTATAAACATAGCACCACAATTTTATAACAGGAAGGAACCTTAGAGCCATCTAGACCAGTATTTTATGAACAAGGAAACTGAGGCCAAGAGAGCTGCCCAGAGTAACAGAGGTAGGGAGTATTAGAGCTGAGATTTGAGCATCTTTTGAAATTAGTATTAGTTTCAAAAAGGTCAGATATATTACAAAGTTATGTGGACTCAAAATCAGCTGGGAACATTCCTAATCTATAAACAGAAAAGCAGGAATAGCCTAGAAAATGAAAGGAAAAAATTAAACTTTATCTTAAATTTTGTTTTTAGAAAAACAATCATGAGAATAACTACAAAGTATTTTCTTCTAAGTAAATTCATTTCAAATGATGCACATAAAAAGGATGTTTTTGGTTTCTACTTGATAAATGTAGATATAAGTACATTTGTGGGAAAACATCTTAGCTTTTTTCAAAATTCTCATGCTTCCTTTAAATGTTTCTTTTATTAAAAGTTTTATAAGTTGTATTTTTGTTAGCATGAATTACTTGTATTTGGAAAAGGGCACTGGGCCTTTTTAAAGAAAGTAGTATGGTCCCCTTTAAATGCAAGTCATTTATCTCCTCCAGAGAGAAAAGCTAACTGATAAAGGATGAACTACCTTCAGAACACAAGTACCAGATGGGACTCAAGGCAGAAATGGAAATCTGCATGGCAAACCAAGAGAAAGAACACTCCTCTTTGGGATCTCCTTGTCTTTCTCTCCAAATTATACCTGCCACTGATCCTCCCAAAGAGGGAGCAGTCTGTACCAATGACCCATGGTCAGGACCAGGGAGGTACCAGGGAGCTTGGCATGCTTAACAGCAAACTATTTTTTGGCATAGTGCCATAGGTTGCTAGGCTCTATCACCGAGTACTGGCATTCAAATATAACCTCCTCAGACAAAAATATGAACTATTGTAAAATTAATCCAAATATAATTATTCTGAAAACAGATTTCATAAGGAAACTCACCACTACATCTCCCTTTTGTGGAAGATTGTCTGCTGGCAACTAATCTTTTTCTCATTGTTATGGTAGAGAGCTCTGTCATTCCTTATCATACACTGGCAGTTGTATCGTTGGGCTGCCTAAGGGCAAGCCTATGGATGGTACCCTATAACACCAGAAGCTGATGCTGTGGTCCCACCCTCCTTCGGCCTAATACAGATCATATAACTTGGCCTGGCAACACCCTTCCCCACCCCCCTCCCCTGGAATTTGCTTTTGAAATCTAAGTTCAAATGCAGGAACTTAAAGTAAAGAAGTGTTATTCAAATCTTAGAGTAAGCAGTGACTGCTTAGTGGAAAATGTACTTACTTGGATCTCAGTACTATATCGAAGTTGTATTAAATTTTACTTTACGATGTAACTTATTTAAATGTAAAATTAATTAGTAGTAGTACCTAGGGAAACTCAGTGATATTTAATTTTTTTTAGTAGAGAATTCTATTTTTATATAAAAAGCATAAATGAATAGAAAATTACACTATTCTTTTTACATCTATAAGAAGTCCAGCTGTTTAGAATGAGGTTATAACAAATCCATCACTTCCCACATGGTGGCAGCACAGCCTAACTGTAAGCAAAGTGTCTGGCAGGCAAGCCTCACAAACCCAAATTTATAATGTGAGAACAAACATCACACCATCAAGGTTAAAAAAGGGATAAGGATGTGAGAAACATATTTCTGAGTCTAAGCCAATTCTTTTTTAAAAATATTATTTTTCAATTAACAAGCTTTTATTTATTCCCTCTCTCACTTCCCCCATGTAAAAATAAAACCTCTGTATTTCTCTAAACCCAAATTCTCTATCTATAAGCATTATGACTATGAAATCACTGACAAAACAATTACATTTCATATGCTTCAGATTCATCAACTACAGAGAAATCTTTGGTGAAACTTTTACATAAATGCATATCATATATATTTTCCAAAATGAAATCGAAAATGTGTTTTTAGAATAGAGCTTACACTCTTGAAAAACTATACATAAGTATCAGATTGCTTTTTGTCTTGGGGGAATAAGGGAAGAAAAGGAGAAAAATGTGGAACACAAAAATTTTGCAAGGGTGAATGCTGAAAACTATCTTTGCATGTATTTGGGAAAATAAAATACTATTTTAAAAAAAGGAAAAAAAAAACAAAACACTTAAGTCAGAAAATAAAGCCTAAGGAATTTTACCTTGAATGTCTCCAGTAAAGTTCTTAAGAACTGAATACTAGAGAAATAAATTTCTGAAATTCATTTGGTCAGATTCAGAATGCTCAGTTTTCTTGCACTTCATGCATAACAAAGTATATAAGCTAAAACATTCTCCACATATGAAAATGTTTTTCTGGCCCTGCAATCTATTCTACTTTTCTTATGCTACTGTTGGCAATTTGGTAAAATTTGTTCTAAACTATTACAAACGTTTAGACTATGAAGATGAAGTTACCATAACATGGAAGGATAACAAGTAACAAATGTTTTCCTCTTCTAATTCCTTGATCCTTCAGACACTTCATTTTCATTGGTCCTACTTTACTTAACTGGCACAAAAGCTCAAGGTCTGATTTGATCATGTTGACTGGCTCCCTAATGGCTGGTTAAACCTGGAAATCTGTGATGTCAGTCAGCACAACTTCAGAATTTGACTTTCATGATAAAGGAATAAAGACAGGAGGGCAAGACCATGTTAAAGATGAGGTTCAATGAGTCAACAAAGAAAAACATTTGTTACTTATTATCCTTTCTTATGTTTCAACTTCATCTTTGTAGTCTAAGCAGGTTGACAGTATCCATACAACTTCAATATTGTCTTCTTAAAAATAACCAATTGAGAAAGGATGTTCCATGCTATAGACATCTGGCAATGATCTAAATGAAATGAAACTCAAACACAGAACCAATTATTACATAACATTTAAATGGGGAAACTGGGGAAAGTAGATGGTTAAAACCTTCCATCTCTTAATAATTTTTTTTTCCTTAAAAAGAATTTCAACAAAACTACAAGACTTAAAAGCAGCTTTCAGTTAACTGCAAAATGAAGGAAACTGCATCTACTCTAAAGAGGTTTCCTTACTTTGTTATTTTTTGATACTTTCTTAGATTTACTATACCTGTTTGTTTACTAATGTTTCTATCAAGCTAATGTTTATGATTTTAGTAGGGCACAAAATACAAGGGTGGTCTTCAATCTTTCCTAAGTACATGTGTCCCTATTCTAGGAAGTCTGCTCCTAGACTATCAAACAATCTATGCCAAATATTAGTAAGAAATAGCTGTAAAGGAAAAACAGTAAGGATGGTAATTAGTTTGGATTAGTTGCAACACAACAGCTGCAAACATAGTCAAGTCTTTACACGATTCTGAAAATTTGATAAAGGGAATTTTAATCCCATAAAACCAATTTCTCTGGCAAACTAGTATGATTTTCTAAAAGATACTAATTAAGCAAATTAAGTAAAAAACATATAGATGCATATTAAGCAAAATCATAAGTTTTTCTTAAACAAGTTCTCAGCCTCAGAAGTACTTATGATGACACCCTAACACAAGTCAGCAACTTTGGTAAAATCTTATGGCAGGGTTCTGTTCCTTTCCTTCACTTCAAGAATGCTAGTGAAAGAGAAGGCTGTTGAATACATGTCAGAACCTGCCACTGATCCTCCCAAAGAGGGATCAGTTTGTATCAATGACCCATGGTCAGGACCAGGAAGCTTGGCATGCTTAACAGCAAACAGTATAGTTACTATTTTTGGCATAGTGCAATAGGTTGCTAGACTCTATCACTGAGTACTAGCATTCATATATAATCTCCTCAGACAAAAATATGAACTATTGTAAAAGTAATCCAAATATAATTATTCTGAAAACAAATTTCATAAGGAAACTCACCACTACATCTCCTTCCTGTGGAAGATTGTTTGCTGGCAACCTATTCTTTTCCTCATTGTTATGGTAGAGGGCTCCGTCATTCCTCATCACAAGGCTATGCACATCTCGGCCAAGCGGAATCTGATTCAAATTAACTTTCTGAGTAGCAACTCCAATGCCCCAGATCCCTAAGAACATAATATTGGAAGAGTAAAGATAGGAAAATTGGTCAAATTTTCAGGTATGCTCATTTTGAAGAAAACAACATTTTGAAAAATTAAACATTATCTCACTAAATCTCAAGTACCAATAAACCTATTTGCTAAAAAACAATAATAACTGAATCCTTGTATTATAACTGAAGACAATGGTTTCCAATCTTTCAGTTTGAAATAATTTTGCAGACTTTTATGGTAATACCTGCTCCTACACTATATATAATGTTAAAGCTGTATAAAGATCAAAATGATGATGCTTAACTTTTTATAGTAGTGAAGAACTAGAAACAGTGGATGTCTAAGGAATGAGAAATGGTTAAAAAGTTTTGTAGCATATAATTATGATACTGAACTGCAAGAAATTATGAATATGAAAAATATAGAGAAGCATGGAGAGATTTATATTAAGTGAAATGAAGATAGCAGGGAAGCAATGTATACAATGATTCAATGAACATAATAACAAAAATGCAAAAAACAACAAAATATTTAAAATAAATGTTGTGAATTTATAATGACCAAGAAGCTTAACTCTAAAAGAATGTACCTCTCTCTTTTTTTATAAAGACAGGGAACGATGAGTGTCAAATACTGCATACAATGTAGACAATTTTATTCAACTTTTTCCCCCCTTTTCTTTTTTTAAATCAGGAATAGCTTTCTGGGAGATGGGAAGAGATGTACTGGGAAATGAACCAGATATAAAAACAAACTATCATTGAAAATTTAAGTTAAAACAAAAGATACAGATTTGAAAACTCTTCACAATTCTGAAGTTTGCACCAATCTGTATGGCTAGCAAATTCAGAATCAATGGTCTAGTAAGTATAAAAAACCAAATACTTAGACCAGCCAAAAAAAAAATCTCCAACAACCTGGAATTGTTTCAACTGAACTCTGTCCCTGATCCTTAGCTCCCTTGTGTCTCAGCTTCTATTGAATACAGTAACAGATGATATTCACCACCCATCAATATTACCTCACCACTGAAATCTGACCTGAAAACTTTACTATATCAGATAGCTGAATTCTTGAACACTAAGCACAAGCTCCCTTTAACAAGACCTACCAAACTGGCAAGGGCTAGCAAAGAATCCTCTGTTTACAATCTATAAATCAATCTCAATTTGCAGAAGCCTGACAGACCAGAAGGTTGGAGACAGGATTTTTACAGCCATAGCAATTCACAAAGAACATCTACTGCAATGTTGTGGGCAGTTACACTTTTGTCAGGGCAGAACACTGAATGAACTAAAACTAAATGCTTAGAATATTTAAATGAAGTATTAATATACTGGGAAGAAAATGAAAGATAAAGTTTATATGGCATGGAATTGCACCTAACACATTGAATGTAACAGAGTTGGGGCAGCTAGGTGGCGCAGTGGATAGAGCACCAGCCCTGAAGTCAGGAAGACCTGGGTTCAAATCTAATCTCAGACACTTAACATTCCCTAGCTGTGTGACCCTGGGCAAGTCACTTAACCCCAATTGCCTCAGTAAAAAGCAAAAAAAAAAAAAAAAAATGTAACAGAGTTTTAAAATATCTTATCAGTTATATTATCTGAATACCTATTGAACATTTTCAAAATATGTCTTGGCTTCAAGTCAGTAAAAGGCATTTTGAAGCTAGATGGAATAAAGGCAGAGACTAGCCTAAGTTCCCCCAGATTTCCTAACAAACAACTTTAAAATAACAGCTCAAAACAAATCATAGAGTGGCAGAACCAACAAAAGAACTGGGTAAAACAATTTTTCAGATGAAGACAACTATGAAAGTCAGCAGAAAAGGTCTTCTCACTGGGGTGAGAGCACGGTCCAGCATTGGCCTCCTCTGAAAAGCCAGCAGTGGACCCTGGTGACAATTGAGCCCCAGAATTTTCAATATATAATGAATAAAGAGTCTGACAACTGATTAGAAGGTTACAAGGGACCCTTTGCTGGCACTGTATATAAGACTGTCATACTGCCCATACACAAGTTCCAGATTGCAGCCCCAGAGTGAGGAGCACCAGCAAGAACAAGAACCCTGGACATAGTTCTAGGGCAGAAAAGACTAGTTGTTGCTCATGCCAGAAAAGCAGTGACCACACCACTCCTTGAATCATATTTATCTTGGAAAAACCAAAAAACTATAGAGCCCCAGAACTAGCTTTGAAAATAGCATATGGAGTAGTTAAATGGTATAGTGGATAGCACACAGTGGATAGAGCACAGGCCCTGGAATCAGGAGGACCTGAATTCAAATCCAGTTTCAGACATTTAATATTTCCTACCTGTGTGACCCTGAGCAAGTCACAAAAAAAAAAGAAAACAGCAGCACAAAAACCCTGAAATTTGGAACAGTGCCTCCTCTATCCCAGAAGTAGAGTCCAACTTTAACATAAAGCTCAAAATCAAGAAATATGGTGGAAAAATGAGCAAATAACAAAGAATATGACCATAGAAAGTTACTAGTGATAAAAAAAGATCAAGACACAAACTCAAAAAAAAAAAAACCAAAAACAAAAAACAATGAAGTCAAAAAAGCCTCAAAGGAAAATGTGAATGGGCTCAAAAAAGAATTTCTGAAAGAGCTCAAAAAGGATTTAAAATATAAAATAAGAGACAGAAGAAAACCTAGGAAAAGAAGAGTGATGCAAACAAATTATGAAAAGTCAACAACTTGGAAGAAAAAAAAATTGAAGAAAACAATACCTTAAAAGACAGAAATGGACAAATAATAAGAAGTACAAAAATTCACCAAAGAAAAAAATTTCTTAAAAAGTAGGATTGGAGGGACAGCTAGGTGGTGCAGTGGATAGAGCATCAGCCCTGAAGTCAGGAGGAGCTGAGTTTAAATTTGGCCTCAGGCAATTAAAAATTCCTGGCTGTGTGATCCTGGGCAAGTCACTTAAACCTAATTGCCTCAGGGGAAAAAAAAAAAAAGCAGGATTGGCCAAACAGAAAAGAAGGTGCTAAAACTCAATAAAGACAATTCTTTAAAAATCATAATTGGGTAACTGGAAACTAATGAATCCAAGAAGACACCAAAAAAACAATAAAACAAAATGAAAAATAGAAGAAAATGTGAACTCTCCTTTTAGAAAAACAACTGACCTGAAAAATAAGATTGAGGAGAGAATTTAAGAATTATTAGCCTATCTGAAAGCCACGATCAAAAAAAGTACCCAGACATCTTTTGAAAAAACCTACCAATCACCTCCTGAAAGAGATCCCAAAAGAAAAATTCCCATAAACATTATAGCCAAATTCCTGATTTCCAAAGTCAGGGAGAAAATACAAGTGGCCAGACAGAAATAATTCAAATACTGTGGAACCATAGTCAGGATAAAACAAGATTTAGTAGCTCCTACATTAAAGGATCAGAAAGCTTAGTATATGATATTCTGGAAGACAAAAGAACAAGGATTACAACCAAGAATCATCTACCCAGCAAAAGCTTAAAATGTTTACAATTCTTTTATGGGAAGATGATACTTGTAACTCTGAAGAACTTTATTGTATCAGGGCAGTTAGAAAGATTACACTTAGAGGGCACATGAACTGACTAGTATAGAAGAATATGTAGCAAAACAAATAAATAATTAAAGGGTGAGAAAAAGGGATGCACTCATAGAAGAGAAAGAGAGATAGAATAGGGTAAATTACTGCAGATAATGGAGACATGGAATAACTTTTACAGTGGAGGAAAAAATAGAGAAGGCAACTTTTATACTGTCATACTGTCATTAAAATTATCTGGAAAAGGAAATACACACACAAACACACACACACTCAAATTTGTAAATTACCTTATCCCACAGGAAGTAGGAGGGATGGGGGAAAAAAAGAAGGCTGATAAAAGAGGATAGATTGGGGAAGGTAGTAGTCAGAAGCAAAACACTTTTGAGGAGAGACAGCAAAAGGAGAAAGATGCATAAATGAAGGAAAACAGGATGTAACTGAATATAAATGGGATGAACACACTCATAAAATGAAAGCTTATAGGAGAGATAATTAAAAACCAGAATGCTACAATATACCGCTAATAAAATGCAGACAAATAGACACACAGAGAGTTAAAATAAGGGGGTAGAGCAGATGCTGTTTTGTTTCAGCTAAAGTAAAAAAATGCAGAGGTGGCAATCATGATCTCAAACAAAGCAAAAGCAAGAATAGAGCTAATTAAGAGAGATAAAAAGAGAGTAAAAATAATTTTAGCACAAGTAGCCAACTGACCAAAAAAAAAAAAAAAGCTCAAATACGAGAGGATGCCTAGATTTACATTTATTTTATATACTCTAAGAAATGCCTATTTTTATTGTAACACATGCACTCTGGGTGGAGTTTTAAATTGATTCAATCATTCTGGAGAACAATTTAGAACTAAGCCCTAAGGGCTATAAAACTTTTTAATGAAACTTGATTTTTAAAAGGAAAAGGGCGCATTTATATTTATATAATATTTATAGCAGCTCTTTTTATGACAGCAAAAAATTGGGAAACTGAGGGGATGCCCATCAATTGGGAAATGATTGAACAAGTTCTAGTATATGACTGTGATGAAATACTATTTTGATATTAGAAATAATGAATAGGAAAAACCTGTAAAGACTCAATAGCTACTATTACAATGTTAAGTGAGCAGATTCAGGAAAACAGTCTAAACAATAACAGCAATACTGCACAAAGATCAACCATGAAAGACTTAGCTATTCTCAGAAACACAAAGATCCAAGATAATTCCAAAGGACTTATGATGAAAAATGATATTCAGATTACAGCAAAATTTTTTTGTGTGGTTTTTGTTTGTCTTTTCTTTCACAGCATGACTAATAGGGAAATATGTTTTATATTTCTGCACATATATAACCAACAACAAACTTTTCAATGAGGCAGGATGGGAGAGAGGGAGAGTTTGGACCTTAAAATTAAAAACAAACAAATTTTAGGGGCAGTTAGAGCACCAGCTTTGGAGTCAGAAGGATCTGAGTTCAAATCCAGCCTCAGATAATTAATACTTCCTAACAGTGTGACCCTAGGTAACTCACTTACTTCCCAGCACTTTACACAGTATTTGGCACATAGTTAAAAAAAAAAAAAAAGAAACAAAAAAAAAAAAACCCAAACAAACCAAATTTAAAAAAATTTTTTTACATGTAATTGGAAAAAAATATTACATATGCATACATGTATAGATTCTGTGATTGGGACCAGAATTATGCAGCAGGTCATCAAAGATCTAATTTAAATGTAGAAGAAAAATTGAAGAGAACTTAAAAATTAATAGAAAAATGTTAATCATGCTGCCCCTCTCCAAGTTCAATACTGTTATAAATCACTGTAGTCATAATGAAAGTTATTAGTACAGTAGCTTAAAATTTTAAAAAACACACCCTAGATTGAGGAATGATGTGAAAAATTTCCAAATTTTGTCATAAACCTGACTATTTTTAGGGATTTTAACAATGCAATTAAGTCCCACTTGGATCCATGAGTCATTTTATTCAATGAAAAAACTGACATTATCTCATCAGAAAATGAAAATATGGTTGTGAGGAAAGCATTATGTAAATATCCCTTTACTTTACAATGTGCTTGATCAAAGAAAATGATTGATGTATTCATCCTATAGCAAAAAAATAATAATAATAATTAATTATTTTTTTAAAAGGATCCTCTACTGCCTATATTATATAATTATGCCTAATAATTAGGGCTTTTTATAGAATACAACTTAACCAACCTGTGGATTGAATTTTGAACTCGAAGTAGCTCTTGTTCTGATGCAAAGGTGCATTGGCTAAACAACCTCCTGTCCCACATATCCTTCTTCCATTTTTGACAATGACAACATCTGTTCCTAAATAAAAATAAAAACTTGTTAGACATTTAAAATATTTTCTATTTCAACAGCCATTAGAAAAACAATTGTTTTGAAAAGCTAGAAAATATAACCACTTGAAATTTATAAAGAAGTCACTAGCAACCAAAATATTATTTTAATTCTAACCACATAAAATGAGTGAGATTCTAAGTTATATTTAATATTTATAAAATCTTCTGGAGTAATAGTAACCTATATAAACTCAAGTGTCAGCCAATCACTTAAATAATTTAATTTAAACTAATACGTGTAACTTAAAAAAATGCTAAAGCATTGGTTGTTAAGGACACTTAATTCTTCAAGCCAATAGTTATATTGGATAGTTTAGAGACAAATATGCTTTAGACATCTGTGCTTGTAAAACACTAAACATTCAAAAAAAATCATAGACTTTAGCAAATTTTCATTAAGTCATCTGTTAATTACTGAATATTCCAAATGAGCAGATGAACATCCCAGCAATTCCATTAAATATACTTTTAAAACACACTTTAATTTAAATTATATTTTGCAAAAGGCTGATTTGGGATACATTAAATTCTGGTAATCAAACTTGCTCATTGTAAAACTGTAAATTTTTAAAATCTTGGTTAAGAAAAAGCATCTGTATCTGGGGATAAGAAAAGAATAGATAACACTACTTTTTAAAATGTGATGCTGCTGATGTAAGAAGAAAATGGTTGCCACAATTTGGATTTGGTAATATCATTACATTATCACTAGCTTAGCAGGATTTGGACATGTCAATTCTTGTTGTGACTCCTCCAGAAAAAATACTAGGGCAAGGTAGGGAACAGTGCAAATGACAAAAATAGAATCAGATCTCTGAGTCATTTCAGAAACAGTATGGTACAAGGGAAATAATAGATTGGGAGACAGGATCTGGGTTCAAATGCTGCTTCTGTAACTATTACCTTGTTTTACTACGGATATGACACTTAACTTGTGGTAGGCTCCAGTTTCTTTACCAGTAAAATTCTGGGTGGGACAGGGTGATTAATATACTATTCGAAAATTTTTGTCAAGGATATTGTGATTGTATCATTTTTATTAGAAACAATAGCGGCAAATTTTTGTCCAGTGAGCAACATTCTTAGTTTTATATCAGTTCAATAGTTAAATGACTTTAGATTGTTAAGATTTCTTCTACCTCTTCACATCAATGAACCTACTTGAGTAATTTCCCTTTCAATAATGCAGATCCAAACTTCTGCATGTCTTCTCACTATGAATTTTTGTCCATTCCTCCTAAGGATGCTCTACAGATCTCAGAACACTCATTGGACTAGAACCCTCTCCCCAGTTTTCTTGATATTACATGAACACCAATGAATACACAAATGCTGTTCATATAATATCTCAACAAAAATGCATGATAGTGATGATAAAAGGCACTACATTCTTTCATTTACCAGAGATTCATTTGCACCTATTGTCTTCAATAAAAATTTCCATAATATGATTATCATTGACAAATTCTTTCTCCAATAATATCATTATACTAAATGCTTCTTTGTTTTAGATGACTATCTTGACTTTAGCCCTCCTTTTCCTCCTCTCACCCCCATATAGGATGCTATACGGGTGCTTTAAAGAATACCTCAAAAGAAATGGCCTAATGTGAATCCAATATGGACTCCATTTTATGGGACTTCATTCCCTGAAGTAACAAAAAGACCTTACTACAACATGGTCTTCCCTAAATATTCCAAAGAGTAAACTCTGGAAATGGAGTTAATATTCATGTCTTGTGGCAAACATCATCAAACATTTAAGAGTATCTATTGTGTGTCTGGAGAGAGCAGGAGTGACTGAGAAGAATATCACTAAGACTGAGAAAAAAGCAGAAAACTGCTAATGACTGCTAAAGGATCAAAGAAAGATTTGTTGGAAATTAAGAAATTTGTAAAATTTTGTAACTGTCATTTAATTTCTGGTGACTGGATATCTCATTTATTTACTATTGTTAGTGAGATATAAAAGATGGAAAAAATCCAGAACACACAAATATACTGGGTTAAATCCCCATAAATATAATTGTATTTGAATTCATGATAGTGGATAAACTACTTAAGAGATTAAGTAGGTTTAGAAGAGAGCTGAACAAGAAGGATGGAGTCTTAGAGATACAACCACAACAGCAGCTATGAGTTAGCTTCCATTGGCAAAGACTCAGTGAATGGTGTGACATTTCAAAGAGTGGATTAAAAGAAAGATGAAGTGGGATTTAAGAGCTAGAACATTAGGACAACTTTGTATTTAGTTTTCCCATTCTTAAAAGATATGGACAGAAAGGTTGCATGAAGACAATAAAAAACCAAGAGAAAGCTAAAAGAATGAGCAAGGTAGAAAATAAAGGGAGAAAAGCCTAATAGTTAAAAAAAAAAAAAAGTTTTTTTAAATGGAGGAGGAAATGACTTCTATTATGAATACATCATTTTGCCCCCCAATTTCCACGTTATATCCTTAGAAAGAAAGAATACCATCTTCTTGATTCTACCTATTCCAGAAACTCTAATCTGTGCTTATTTTTAAATAGTCGTTTGGACGTTATCTCCCCCATGAGACATCGAGTTCCTAAAGGGCAGGGATGATTTATAAGTGCTTTCTCTCTGCAGATTCTCTCCCGTGTATCGGGTATATATCCTATTCGTAAGGAGTTTGCATCTTGTTTCTTCCCCTCTCCCAATTACACTGGGAGCTCCTGAAGAGCAGGGATGGGCCTTGTGACTTTATTTCTCTAGCGGCTTAGTCCAAAGCCCGGCACACAGTAGGTATTTAATAGATGCTTATTGACTCGGCTGACTTCGGGGGCACATCAGCACCACTCATTCCATAAAGGGTCAGGCCCCAGATTATCAGAGCAAATATTAATACTTTGAATACAAACCCAAAGGTCTCGATTTGAGCCTCTGAGCAGCAGCTGCCCTTAGCCCCCGACCTCTGACCCCCTTCACCTGACGCGAGCCAGACTCCAGGGGAAGAGGGGTAAATCCATGGGGCAACAGACACCCCAGCAAGCAGGAGGCTTTTCTTGACAGTAGGAGGGGGCGCGCCCTCTCCTGGAATGCAGTGTACCTGGGGCGGAGGAGGGGGATAGGGCCGGCCCCTTTTGACCCAAAAAGGATATAAGGGGAAAAGAGCACAAGCCAGCCTTCCTTACCCATGTGCTGCGTATCCAGTTGAACGGCCGGCATTTCCTTCAGCTGGATGTGGCCGGTCCCGGCGTCGCCGCAGCAGCGCAGGCAGCAGAAGACCGAAGCCGCCATTGCGCAGGGGCCGCCTCAGTCGGGGATGAGGACCGGGGCCGGGACCGCCCTGCCGCCGGGGCCGCCGCCGAAGCCGCGGTGCAGGGGTAGGCGCAGGCGCAGCTTCAAGCTCAGGCTCTAGCTCGGGATCTGGCTGAGGCCCTGGCGATATCGCCTCCCCGCCCCCGCCGAGGACTCCCTTCTCGTTACGCGGCACAGCGACCCCTCGGGCTCGGAGGAAGCAGCGCAAGCGACACTCAGAGCCGAGACTCTCCCAGCGATCGTCCCCACAGGATCAGCCTCGCACCGCAGCCGCGTAGGAATGAGTAGAAGCCAACGCGAGAAGGGCGGGGCCGCGGAGGGATCTGTAGTCCTGTAGCCAAACACGTAAAGGGTTGGGTAGGGCTAGGCGGAACGTTTTCGCGCTGCACCTAGTCTCTGCGCGCCCTCGTTCATTAATTGTTATGAATTCATAGGTCGGGGCGCGCGCTTGTAAAGGGTTGGGCTTTTGAGGCCTCGAGTCACGCGTCCTCGGTCCCCTCCCCTCTGGAGCATATGGGTGTGTTTCACTTTCCGGAGGGGTTGTCCCTCTCGGTGGAATAATTTTGTGATAGCGCCAAAATCTCTTTAAAAGTGACGGGAAAGGTTGAAGATTAAGACAAATTGACGGAGGCGGGGTTTCTCTTGAAACCAGTCTTACCCTTCCCACAGCTCTTCCCAGGGAGGCAGAAGTGGGGAGTCCTCCACAGCATAGGAGCATCCCCACTCCTAAAGGTGGGAGAGACCTACAGAGTGTTCCCCCATTCTAAAAAAAAGTTTCCCTTCCCTCCAGCTTCTCCTTACCTGCCTCCCGCCAAGTCTGGGCCCCCAAGCAGTGAGTGAGCTCAGAACTGAGAATGGAATCTAAAAAGGAAAGGATAAAAAAAATCAAACCTTTATCAAACTCTATGTGCTCGTCACCGCCCTTTATAAGTATCTCCTATCATACAAAGCCAGGCCTCTTTCCCCACCTTATCACGCTACAAAAGCGAGTTAGAAAAATTACTAATTGACGATAGAATGTAAGCAAAATGAACATACAAAGATTGGCGAGCGACTGAACAAATTGTAGAATACAATTGTAATAGAATATTGCACTTCATGAAATGAATCCGGAATTCAAAGACTTGTTTGAACTGATGAAACAGGACAAAGCAAGCAGAAGAGGGAGAACAATTTATTGTGGGGTTCTTGTGCCCCGGCAGTTTTAAGTGATCCTGTCATTGCTTATCTGGAAGGGCAATATGGTGAAGTAGAAAGAGCAGGATATTTGGAGTGGGGACATGAATTTGCAGCCTGACTACCCTTTCCTTTCCAGTGTCACGTTGGGCAAATAACTTAATCTTTATAAATCTCAGAGTCCTCATTTTCTGTAAAATGGACGCCTTTGTCTGGATGGTGTCTTCCCTTTCAACTCTAGAGTTGTCAGAAGCCTTGCTAACTGAAGAGTCTGGCTCAGCCCTTAGGAGACCAAGACACAGCAGGTATACACAACTACCCAACAATTTCCACTCAAAGATAAATTTGCAGTGAAAGGCAACGACTTCCCATGGTAACCCGAGGTATAGTAATTTTTCCTTCATTACAACCTCTCCATATGTTGCTTCTGGATTTGGTCTTTGGGATCAAGAAGACCAAGAAGTCCCATTTTGAAAAAAAGTTCCCTCTTTAAGCGCCAGCCCTATCCTCCTCTATGGAAAAAATTACTGCTAGTCGATCAAAGGGTGTTTGGATATCTGTTTTGAATTTTACTCTGCATTTGCTGGAAAGGACGAACCTGTTCTCAATGAGGAAGTGTGGAGACCTTGACCTGGGAAAAAGCAACCAGCTGATATTACTAAAGCACCCCAAGCTAATTGTGGGGGAAGAGATGCTTGGATTTTTTTTTTAATTGCTTTTTATTTTTCCTGGAAGACGTGTTCCTCTGCCCTTCCATCAGTCGGTTTTGCAGGATGTCTGCAAGAGTGAGATAAGTAGCGGACCACCACTCCCACTAGCACACCTGGTTGCTGACAGCTCCTGACTGTCGGGTCAGTCGGGCTTGGCAACATAGTAAAAGCAGCAGCCAAGTGAAAACTCACAGTTTCCCATCTCCCAACCCCCATATCTAGTGTTGATTCAGGCGGGGAGGTGTACATTCATTTCCTTTGCTGAGTGAATTTCCTGGGTCCTTGGGATCAGGGGTCTCTTATCTGCTATAATCAAAGTGGACCTTAAAGATTAATCAGGCCTACAACCTGAACCCTAGTAAAATAGATTTAGGTTAAATAACAAACTAGTTAACCCAAGAGGAGAGAGCAAGGAAGCAGCTTTTCTTTCTAAGACTTAGTTGCTTATATTATTTATAGTAACTGAAGGAACTTTCTTGAGAATAAAATAATTTTTCTGTGTTAAGCTTATTCTGCCTGGACCCTAGCCTATTAATTTCTTTTCATGCATATGGTGTGATCCTGAAAATGATTGAAGAAAGTTCTGAGTTTCTTATTGATTTTTAGAGCTGTGAGATTCTATAGACTTAGTAATGGAGATCAGTGATTTAAGCAGTAAGGAAAATTGAGTCAGCCTAAAATAAAATTCATTGAGGGTCATTAGTGCTCATGTATTAGAGAGGTTGACGTTAGAGAAAGCCTTGGAATTACCACTTTGTCCAGATTAAAGTAATTGTTCTGAATGTTTTCACTAGGTAACCTACTTCCAAGGATTTGACTTTTCCAATCATTAATGTCTTGCTTTAAAAGTGTTTTTGGTTCAAAGTAAAAGTTTCACCCCATATATCCAATCTGCTGCCTGTATCTCAATTGTTTCTATCTTCACAACATCTCTAAGTCACTGTCTGTCTATTTAAAGGGTCTCTCTTCCCTAGTCCAAGTTGCTCATATTTTCTCACTTGGATTTATGCAATAGTCTTCCAACTTGTCCCCAATCTCAAGTTTCTTATCTGTTCCAAACCATTCTTTTACTCATTGCCAATGTGATTTTTCTAGAATATATATATATGTGTGGGTAACCCCATCTCACTTTTTAATGAGTACCAGTATTTCCCTATGGTCTCCAAGATCAACTACAAATTTCTTTGACATTTTAAGTTTTTTATAATCTGACCTTTCTTACCTTTCCAGCTTTTTTTTTTTTTTTACACTTTACACTTCCATTTTCCAGCAGTACTGGCTTTCTTTCAGTTCCTCATATAAGGCATACTTCATCTCCCATCTCCAAATCTTTTGCTGTTCCTCCTGCAAGAAATGCCCTTCCTTCCTACTTCTGCCTCTTAGTCTTCTTGCTGGATATCTTTCACAATCCTCCCAAAGAGCTAACACTAATGTCTTTCCTTTTTAGAATGCCTTTCATTTTCTCTGTAATATATCTTGTAACTATCTAGTTGTTTTTATTAGAAGTGTTAAACTCATCAATTGGAGTTATTTTCATCTGCAAAACTCTCTGCCGATCCAGAATGTAATGGGAAAAGTTTAATGAAATAAAATCCAACATTGATAATATTAATTTGTGATCTTCCAAGTCAATATACAGTGTGCAGGGTTTGATTTCTATATTATTTCATTGATTGGCATCATATAGATGCCATTGTTAAATATTGTCTATGCCACTAAAATATATTCCTGGACAGCAGGTACTGTGTTTTTACACTCATATCCCAGGGCTGGCATTTAAGAAATGTTTGTAAATGCTTTTAAACTTAAACTAATTTACCCAATGTATCAAAGATGATCCAATTTCTTATTTTTCTTTTTCTTTTCTTTTTTTAATCACAAAACATACTTATGGGTAATTCTTCAACATTGACCCTTACAAAGCTTGCTGTTACAAATTCCCCCCCCCCACTCCTCCCCTAGATGGCAGGATATCCACTATATGTTAATTATGTTAAAATACTTGACAAATCGAATATATGTATACATATTTCCACACATTATTGTTGTGCAAGAAAAATCGTATCTACAAGAAAGAAAAATCAGATAAAGGAAACATAATGCAAGCAAACATCAATCAAGACCATGAAAATGTTATGTTGTGGTCCACATTTCACATCCCTCTCTCTGGGTGTTTATAGCTTTCTTCAGTGAACAATTGGAAGTGGTTTGAAACATTTCATTGTTGAAGAGAGCCATGTCCATCAGAATTGATCATCATATAGTATTGTTGTTGCCGTGTATAATAATCTCCTTCTGCTCATTTCACTCAGCAAAAGATGACCCAATTTAAAGAGTAATAAAATAAAACAGTTCGTTACAACTACCAATATTTGTTATGAACAAAAAACATTCACACATTGCCTATGTCTGAAAATTCATGTCTTACTTTGCCTCTTGAGTTGTCTATAGCAAATCTCATCTTCCATATTTGCCAATCTCTATGATACAGATATGGCCTGTCAGAATTTTATAAATTGAGACTGACGGAACCTCAAAAATAACCTTGTCCAATCACTTTATTTTACAGATGTGGAAAATGTGGTCAAAAAGATTAAGTGATTTTGTCTATTATCAAACAAGTAATAAGTAGCAGAGCCGAAACAGAATCTGCATCCTCTGACTCATAAGCCAGCTCTCTTTTCCATGTTATAGGGAAGTGCCATAGTCTCCCTTAGTTAGGAAAAAATAACTGGCAAACTTTTTTGGTGGCAAAGTACCATAAACAAAATGAGTATCCAAAGACTGGGGAACGGCTGAATAAACTGTAGAATACAGTTGTGATAGAATGTTACTACTCTATATGAAACGACAAATAAGAAATCAAAGAAAGATGAGATTAGTTTGAAGTGATGCAGAACAAAGTAAACAAAACCAATTAAACAATATACACAATAACTACTAAAATGTCAATAACAACAACAAAAGACAACTGAACTAGGAATAAATTAAGTAATAAAAAAATGAATTCAGAGGGGAAAAAATCCAGATAACAGTATGCTGCATGTGGCAGATGTGAACAGCTATGGAACTGGTATGTTTTATTTATTTTTCTTTATTACAAGGGAGGACAGAAGTGAGAGAAGTATATTAGGAAAATTTTTGTTGTAGCAGTTTAAAAAAAAGAACATTAGCAAAATTTTTAAAAATAATCATTAAGATGTTACTTGTCTAAGTCCTGTCCTCACTGTAGTAACTAAAGTATGCTCTAAGAGTATGAAGCAAAAGAGTTAGCTTTTGATAATGGTTTCCTGATTTTTAGTAGGCAAATAGTCAATGATCTCATAAGTTTAATATATTCATAATATGTTATTTTCTAATTCCTTTATTGTTATTGTCAGACAAATTGTCTTCTCCCATAAAAGTGTAATTAAAATCACAGACTATCATAACTATTATCTTTCATAAAAGTAAAAAGAAAGGTTACTACAAACTTGCTTATTAATAGCCAAGTAAGCTACTACTTTATACTGCTCATTTCTGTTAAAGTCATAGCAGCCTGTGACTATTAAAATAAAGAATGAAATCTTGCTTGCTTTTGTGACATGTACTAGAAACCAAAAAATGGATCAAGCAATGTAGAACATGTTTCAGATGTTAATATCTTAATTCAATATTTTTCTATTGCTTTTTCTATTATATTCTCTATCATTTAGATATATTATTTTTATATTCATTTCTATTACTTAATTCACTTCCTTCTGGGGGTGGAGCCATGGTGGCGGAGATCTGACAGGAGTCTCTGTAACCTCCTCTAACCTCCCCTCAAACCAACAACATATGAAGCCTCTAGACTGATTCTGAAGCAAAAAAAATCCACAATATCTGGAGAACAACACGATTCTAGAAGAAGATAACTCTGGAAGAACCTCAAAACAGGTCTGTTTTAATTGGGCAGGGGGGTGGTCTACTGAACCCAGACTGCAGCGCAGGGAGACCGGGGCAGGGAGCTGGAGCAGGGAGCTGGAACAGGAGTCGGAACAGAAGTGGGAGCGTTGTGCTTTTCACACACCTGGGAGTCTTCTGCGGGCCTCTTGGAACAATTTGTCCTGATTGTGGGCAGGTGGTTTGGAGGGTCTGCCTTTTGAGGGGGATAGATTGTGAACCACTGAACCCCTGATGAGCATCGGACCTAGCTGCCATTACACAGCACCTTAAAGCAATCAATCAAACAACAGGACTGATAAGCACCAGAAATAATTCAATCAGCGGAGCTGCCTAGTACCTGAAATAATTCAATCAGCAGAACTGCCCCAGGGCTAATTAAAGCAGTTGTCCCACCTTTGCCCTAAACAGACCTCACACCTTTAAAAAAAAAAATGAATAAAAAACCAAAAAGAGCTCTCACCATAGACAACTTTTATGGAGAGAGGGAAGAACAGACCTCAAATCCTGAGGCCCCTAAAGGTAAAGCAACTCCAGAAAAAGCCCCAAAGAGAGACATAAATTGGTCTCCATGTCACAAGGCTTTCTTTGAAGATTGCATAAAAAATCTTAAAAGAGAGTTAGAAGAAACATGGGGAAATGAAATGAGATCATTGCAAAATAAAATAGAAAAAATGGAAAAAGAATGCAATGAACAAAAAAATGTAATTGATCAATTGCAAAAGGAACTAAAAACAGTAACGGAAGAAAATAAGACATTAAAAATTAGAATCGAACAATTGGAAATTAATGACTCATCCAGACTTCAAGAATCAGTCGAACAAAAACAAAAAAATGAAAAGATAGAGAAAAACATGAAATATCTCCTAGGAAAAACAACTGACCTGGAAAATAGATCTAGGAGAGACAATCTAAGGATTATAGGCTTCCTGAAAGCCATGATGAAAAAAAGAACCTGGACACTATCTTCCAGGAAATCATAAAAGAAAACTGCCCTGATATTTTAGACCCAGAAGGCAAAATACTCCTTGAAACAATCCACCGATCACCTCCTGAAAGAAACCCAAAAATTAAGTCCCCCAGAAATATCGTGGCTAAATTCCAGAACTATCATACCAAGGAAAAGATATTACAAGAAGCCAGAAAGAAACAATTTAAATATCGGGGAGCTACAATTAGGATCACACAGGACCTAGCAGCTTCTACTTTGAAGGATCGAAGGGCCTGGAACCAGATATTCCGAAGGGCAAAGGAACTTGGATTACAGCCAAGAATAAGTTACCCAGCTAGAATGAGCATTATCTTCCAGGGAAGAAGATGGTCATTCAATGATATAGGAGAATTTCACCTATTTCTACTGAAAAGACCAGAACTGAACAAAAAATTTGATCTACAAACACAGAACACAAGAGAAACATAAAAAGGTAACAAGAAAAAATAACTCTTGAGAACTATATTTATGTTATAGATACTTATAGAATGAGGGTTGTTTTTATGAATCTATTATTACATTATGATTATGATCCGATTACTGTGATTCTATTACTTAATTTATTCTGAGTTTGGATAACAAATATCTCCTGTGGATGAACTTTTAACAATAGTACACTTTGAGTCATCCAAAAAAAGGATTCTTTTTTAGAAACTCACTGTAAGATTATTAAGCTAGGTTTCTTCTTCAGAATAGTCAGCACCAAAATTTTAATCCCACCAGAAGAAATCCTGGAAGCACTTGTGCTTTATAGTTTGGATCAAAAATGGCACATGGTAAGAAGAAAATTAGTTCATAATTTTAACTGCTTTGAAATAATTATTATATTGTTAAGAGTTGCCATATCTCATAGTTTCTACCACTTTGGTATCTTTTGCTTCTATTCACTTTACTCACAAAATTGTCACCCTAGTTCAGGTCTTTTTCACCTGTCATCTGAACTATTGCTATGGCCTCATAATTGGACTCCTTGCCTCAAGAATCTCTCTTGGCCAAATCATCTTCTACAAAGATGCCAAATTAACTTTCCTTAAATATAAAACATTTTTCCCTAATCACCTACCTCTAGAATCAAATATGAATTCCTCTGTTTGGCATGTAAAGCCTTTCTCAATCTAACAACAATGTACCATTCCAAACTATTAATCTTAGTCTTTTTCATTTACTCCAAAATATAGCCAAATTGTTCTTACTGTTGTTCTTATTGTTGTGAAAAATTCCATCTCATCTCTGTGCCTTTCCACTATGTCCTCTGCACTCCTTTTTTACCTTTATCTCTTGGAGTCTTATTTTCTTTAAGACTCAGCTCCTTTGCCACTTTTGAAATGAGGCCTTTCTTGATTAATCCAGCTGCTAATATCTTTGTTTTCTCAACTTACCTTGTATTTAGAGTATTTATTTCTATATACATATATATGTAATATATATTTATATGCATGTGTGTCTGTGTGTGTATGCATGATCTCCCCTTATAGTATATCAGCTCTTTGAGATGGGCTTTCATTTTTGCCTTTGTATCTCACAATAAAAGTGTAACATCCTCTTCAGGATTACTTTCCTCATCTATACTTGAATTGGCCAACTTTCTTCCCCTGAGGGCAGCTGCTACTAAAATTAGTGTTTTAAGGATAATCTTGAGGATCTGGATTTCTAGAACTGTGGCTCAAGAGGCCCCACAACCATGCTTGCCATTAATAATCAGGCAGACTTTACCAAGAGTAGTAAGGTATAAAAACATTCTTTACAAAAGCTTGAGCACATTCATCCACAAATATACAAAGGGTCCAAGGGAAGGATAAGAATAATCAAGCTACAGAAATAGTAAGGAACATGTCTAAAGAACAGATGTAACAAAGGAGTGATTCATAATTTTTGTTATAGAAGTTCTTTTCTCTTTTCACAGTTTCTTTTATTATGAAACTGTCAGCTTCTGGGTATTGGTACTTTTCAACTGGTCAATTGAGCAACTCAGCTCTTTCTTTCTCTCTGTCTCTCTTTCTATATTGTGTATCATAACCCTTACCTGCCAATGCTCTGCCTAATAATGTTTTTTTTTTTGTTTTTTTTTTTTTAAATTGCTGAAACCTTCCAAGTTATCTTGGAGTTTACTGGCTATATTTGGTTCTAAAGGACCAAGCCTTAAATCCAAATCACTCTGACTTTCATTGATTAGCTAATAATGGCCCCAGGCCAAGTCCCAGTTGGTCATTGTTTGGGTACTGATTGACTCTGGATGAAAGTAAATAGCGATTCTGTTTTGACCAGAAACTCTGAGGGTCTTCCTCTCTCAGATTAGATGCTTTTTTGTTGAGTTTAGGTAAAAGAGGCCATTCTTTGCCTCAGTTCTTACCTAGCTTTAATCACTAAATGGGCATGCCTCAATTATTGACCTGTTAAAGACCTCATTCTAATCTATATCTTGCCACTGGACTCAGATGGAGTCTGAGGAGAAGGTGAAGGTGAAGTTGGTGATCTTGCACAACCCTCCTTCACTTAAATCCAACTCACTTGCATGTTATGTCATTGCCTCTCTAATGTCATGGTTCTTGTCAAGAATGGAGAAACAAGGAAAAATTCATTACTGGGACTTCCATTTGACACAATGGGTCATTCTTCTTGAAACTTGATTATCTTTCATTCCTAGATGGATTTTACTGGTCTTTTACTGATCTAGTCTCTCAGATGAAGTGGTGAGTAAGAGGGAGATGAAGAAGAGTGTTTCTCTTTCTCTCTGTCTCTCTGTCTTTGTCTTTGTCTCTTTTTCTTTATCTCTGAATCTCTGTCAGTCTCTTTCTGTGAGAGGAGCAATTGAGTTAAGAAGCAACCTGAGATTTACATTTTTAATTACTTCTTCTTAAACCTAATTTTTTTTTTTTTTGAGTACAATGAAGCCTAGATTAACTAGAGTTAGAGAGGGAAGGAGATACTTCAGTGAATTAAAATTTTGATTAAATTCCATTTAACAAGAACACCTTTTTTTTTTGTATCAATACTTACAATTTGAAACCTTTCTAAAACATACTAGTAAATATATTTTAGAAGTAAATAATAATTTATTTCTTTGATTATTCAGGATCCTACAGTGCTTTGGGGGTAATCACACTATATAGACAATAATTCTTATTTCCCTATGCTGAAGCATAGTGCAAGTATCCAAGAGGACTGAATATTAACTTTGTAGATTAGTCTGACAAAAACATTGGTTTCTTATCATGCAAATGATAAGATCTTTCTACTTAATATAAGTAGTTAGTTAAACCATAGATTTTGACCTGAATTTGATTTTAAAGGTGATCTATCTTAATACCTTCAATTTATGAATGAAGAAACTAAGGCTCTGGAAAGTTAAAATACTTGCTCAGAGTCACATGGATTAGTAACTAACAGATCTAGCATTCCAACCTTGCTTCTCTGATTCCAGATACAACACTATCTTCTGCTCAACACTGTACTTTTATTGCATTTTCTAATTCAACCATTAAACAATTATTGAAAGTCTGCTGTATTATATTTGGGGTTCAAGGGAATATATATTATATATACTATGTATATAGTATACAATATATACTCAAGGGCATAAATATTATATATACTTTCTTATATACTACTTTCTGTCCTAAAGGACAGTGAATACACTTTTCAATGTGCTGTATATTTCATAAATTCATTTTAAAATTTGGGACTAGCTCTTATATGCAAAGCAATTGTGTCAAAGGATGTCTGAACATGAACGTTCTCTACAGCCAAGGTCTTGATCTTTTACTCTTTCAACTAAAGCTTCAACTTTCAATTCTTAAGGCTCTGTGTATGTGTATATATAAAATTTTTATGCATAGCTTGATCTGGGTAATTTCCCTGCCTAAATGGATTAACTTTATTAACTGAAAATTTTACAGATTGTTAATTTACAAATACATATTGTTGTAAAAAAAACTTTTAGTGCCCTTCTGGATGAAAACTATTGGTTAAGGTAATACAAGAGCTCCCAAAAGTTTTAGTACAGTTTTAAGCTAGCAAATCTTTTTAGTTGTAATGCTTAAAATGGCTGGTAATGCCTAAAACTGCATTAAGACTTTTGAGACATCCTGTATTATTCACCGAAGATGAGATCTAAGGTATTTAGCTTATAGGCAACTTGGTGGCACACTGCATAGAGTACTGAGCTTGGAGTTAGGAAGAATCCAGATTCTGTCACAGACACTTACTGGTTGTGGCAAGTCACTTAGCCTTACTGTGTCTCAGTTTCCTCATCTGGAAAATCAGGATAATAATAATAATGATGATGATGATGAACATAGCACTTACCTCAAAGAGTGTTATGAAGATCAAATGAGATAATATTATTATAAGGTACTTAAAATTTAAGAGCCTATATGAATGTACTGGGACTTATAATATTCAGTCTAATGGTGTCTGTATTATACTTCAAGGAGGCAACAGCATCCAACTTATAGATAGGAAACCAGGTATCGATGCCACAGGGAGATTAGTCTCCCAGTGTTTCTGGAAGTTTTCAAGCAAAGGCTGGATGACCTTTTGTCAAAATGTTTCGGGGAATGAAGGAGGAGCCTCCAAATGACTTTTTATATCCCTTCCAAATCTGAGATGCTATGATTCACATGGGAGAAGCTCCATAACAAAGTAATGCAGAAACATATTAAAGCTCAACATAAGAAAAAACTTTCTAACAACTAGAGTTGCAATAAGTGGAATGAGCTTCCTCAGGAGATGTGTTCCAATCAATAATTTCATCCAGGAGAATGACAATAATGAAACAGCATACCGAAATTTGTGTGATATGGCCAAAGCAGTTATAAGAGGTAATTTTATATCTCTAGATGCTTACTTGCATAAAATAGAAAGAGGTCAATGAATTAGGCTTACTATTAAAAAAGCTAGAAAAAGAACAGATTAAAAACCCTCAATTAAATACCAAATTGGAAATTCTGAAAATAAAAGAGATTAACAAAATTGAAAATAAGAAAATTATTGAATTAACAAATAAAACTGAGTTGGTTTTATTAAAAAACCCACAAAATAGATAAGCCTTTAGTTAATTTGATTAGAAAAAAGAAAGAAGAAAATCAAATTGTTAGTCTCAAAAATGATAAGGGAGAGCTTTCCTTCAATGAAGAGGAAATTAGAGCAATAATTAGGAGTTACTTTGCCCAACTTTATGTCAGTAAATTTGATAATCTAAATGAAATGGAGGAATATCTGCAAAAATATAGATTGCCAGGTTAACAGAAGAGAAAATAAATTATTTAAATAGCCCCATTTTAGAAAAAGAAATAGAACAAGCTATTAAACAACTCCCTAAGAAAAAATCCCCAGGGCCAGATGGATTTACATGTGAATTCTACCAAACATTCAAAGAACAATTCATTCCAATACTATATAAACTATTTGAAAAAATAGGGAAAGAAGGTGTACTACCAAATTCCTTCTATGATACAGATATGGTGCTGATAGCTAAACCAGGTAGGGTGAAAGCAGAGGAAGAAAACTATAGACCAATTTCCCTAATGAATCTTGGTGCAAAAATCTTTTTTTTTTTTTAATTAAAACTTTTTATTTGCAAAACATATGTATGGGTAATTCTTCAACATTAACCCTTACAAAGCTTTCTGTTACAAATGTTTCCCCCCTACTCTCCACCCCTCCCCTAGATGGCAGGATATCCACTACATGTTAATTATGTTAAAATACTTGACAAATCGAATATATGTATACATATTTCCACACATCATTTTTGTGCAAGAAAAATCAGAGAAAGGAAACACAGTGCAAGCAAACATCAATACAGAGCATGAAAATTTTATGTTGTGGTCCACATTTCACATCCCTCTCTCTGGGTGTATATGGCTTTCTTCACTGAACAATTGGAACTGGTTTGAAACATTTCACTGTTGAAGAGAGCCATGTACATCAGAATTGATCGTCATATAGTCTTCTTGTTGCCGTGTATAATGATCTCCTGGTTCTGCTCATTTCACTTAGCATCAGTCCATGCAAGTCTCTCCAGGCCTCTTTGAAATCATCCTGCTGGTTGTTTCTCACAGAACAATAATATTCCGTAACATTCATATACCATACTTTGTTCAGCCATTCTCCAATTGATGGGCATCCATTCAGTTTCCAGTTTCTAGCCACTACAAAAAGGGCTGCCACAAACATTCTTTCACATGAGGGGCCCTTTCTTTCCTTTATGATTTCTTTGGGATATAAGCCCACTAGAAACACTGCTGGGTCAAAGGGTATGCACAGTTTGATGACTTTTTGAGCATAGCTCCAAATTGCTCTTCAGAATGGCTGGATCTGTTCACAGTTACACCAACAATGTGGTGCAAAAATCTTAAATAAGATTTTAGCAATGAGATTACAGAAAGTCATTCCCAGGATAATACACTATGACCAAGTAGGATTTATACCAGGAATGCAGGGCTGGTTCAATATTAGGAAAACTATCAGCATAATCAATTATATTAATAACCAAACTAACAAAAACTATATGATTATCTCAATAGATGCAGAAAAAGCATTTGATAAAATCCAACACCCCTTCCTATTAAAAACACTAGAGAGTATAGGAATAAATGGGCTTTTCCTTAAAATGATCAGTAGAATCTATTAAATACCATCAGCAAGCATCATTTGTAATGGAGACAGAATAGAACCATTCCCAATAAGATCAGGAGTGAAACAAGGCTGCCCATTGTCACCATTACTATTTAATATTGTGCTAGAAATGTTAGCTTTGGCAGTAAGAGAAGAAAAAGAGATTAAAGGAATTAGAGTAGTTAATGAGGAAACCAAATTATCACTCTTTGCAGATGATATGATGATACTTAGAGAACCCTAGAGACTCAACTAAAAAACTACTAGAAACAATTCACTTCAGCAAAATTGCAGGATACAAAATAAATCCACATAAATCATCAGCATTTTTATATATTACCAACAAAGTTAAGCAGCAAGAGATACAAAAAGAAATTCCATTCAAAATTGTCGATAGTATAAAATATTTGGGAATCTATCTGCCAAGGGAAAATCAAGAACTATACCAACTAAACTACAAAACACTTTCCACACAAATAAAGTCAGACCTAATCAGTTGGAAAAACATCAAGTGCTCATGGGTAGGCCGAGTGAATATAATAAAAATGACAATACTACCCAAACTAATTTACTTATTTAGTGCCATACCAATCAAACTCCCAAGAAATTATTTTACAGATATAGAAAAAACAGTAGCAAAGTCCATCTGGAAGAACAAAAAGGTCAAGAATTTCAAGGGAATTAATGAAAAAAAAGGCTGATGATCGTGGACTTGCTGTATCAGATCTAAAACTATATTATAAAGCAGTGGTCATCAAAACCATTTGGTACTGGCTAAGAAATAGAGTAATGGATCAGTGGAATAGGATAGGATCACAGGACAAACTAGGTAATAAAGATAGCAATCTAGTGTTTGATAAACCCAAAGACCCCAGCTTTTGGGATAAGTACTCACTATTCGACAAAAACTGCTGGGAAAATTGGAAACTAGTGTGGAAGAAATTAGGGCTTGACCCACAACTAACACCACATACCAAGATAAGATCTAAATGGGTTCATTATCTAGATATAAAGAGTGATATAGTAAGCAAATTAGAGGAACATAGGATAGTTTACCTCTCAGACCTGTGAAGATGGAATAAATTTATGTCTAAAGAAGAACTGAAACTCCTAATTGAACACCAGATAGAAAATTTTGAATATATTAAGTTAAAAAGTTTTTGTACAAACAAAACTAATGCAGACAAGATTAGGAGGGAAGCAATAAATTGGGAAATCATCTTTACATTTAAGGGTTCTGATAAAGGCCTCATTTCTAAAATATATAGAGAATTGTCTCATATTTATAAGAATTCAAGCCGCTCTCTAATAGATAAATGGTCAAAGGATATGAACAGACAATTTTCAGATGATGAAATTAAAACTATTTCTAGTCATATGAAAAGGTGCTCCAAATCACTATTGATCAGAGAAATGCAAATTAAGACAACTCTAAGGTACTACTACACACCTGTCAAATTGGCTAAAATGACAGGAAAAGATAATGACGAATATTGGAGGGGATGTGGGAAAACTGGGACACTGATACATTGTTGGTGGAACTGTGAACAGATCCAACCATTCTGGAGAGCAATTTGGAACTATGCTCAAAAAGTTATCAAACTGTTCATACCCTTTGACCCAGCAGTGTTTCTAATGGGCTTATATCTCAAAGAGATCTTAAAGGAAAGGGCCCCACATGTGCAAGAATGTTTGTGGCAGCCCTTTTTGTAGTGGCTAGAAACTGGAAACTGAATGGATGCCCATCAACTGGAGAATGGCTGAACAAATTATGGTATATGAATATTATGGAATATTATTGTTCTGTAAGAAATGACCAGCAGGACGATTTCAGTGAGGCCTGGAGTGACTTGCATGAGCTGATGCTGAGTGAAATGAGCAGAACCAGGAGATCATTATACATGGCAACAACAAGACTATATAATGATCAATTCTGATGGACATGGTTCTCTTCAACAATGAAATGTTTCAAACTAGTTCCAATTGTTCAGTGAAGAAAGCCATATACACCCAGAGAGAGGGATGTGACATGTGGACCACAGCATAACATTTTCATGCTCTCTATTGATGTTTGCTTACATTATGTTTCCCAATGGATTATTATTCCCAAAATCACCTCAATGTGTCCTTTATCCCAGAAAAACAAGAAAACTAAGCTTACTGTAAGTAAGCAATAAGGAGGAAATTTGTTCATAAGGAACAAGGCAAAAACTTGGTTCCTGGAATAGGGATCAGAGGAGGAGCAACAATTAGGTGAATTTAAGGCTGAATTGTCTCCTGCTATGGATCCCAGAATTCTTATACTTCTTTCTGCTTAAAGTTATATTGGTTCCAAAACCTATGATAGTTTTTGGTCCTGAAAGTGGGAAATTAAGCAGCTGAAATTATGAGGCAAGGCTAAGAGAAAAAGCCAGAAACCAGACTAATCATTACATTTCTTTTAACTAGCATGTTACTGTAGCTTAGAAATGAGAGTCCATTTAGTCATAAAATCTCCCAAAACATGAGAGCCTGATTCACTTTCTTCATAGGAAGAGTTTTAAAGCTGTATGGGTGAAAGATAAATTCTGTTGATTATTTAATTAGCTATATTTGTGAGAGTCTTTGACTAGCCTAACTCCTAGCCTCTTCTCAAATCTGGGGTCCATATTTTGCTCAGACTTCTACCAATTTATGTAAAGAAACCCTAGATAACTGGTAAAAAGAAGGAAAATCTAGTATCTTCTGTACTGCTGGCTAGCTATATTACCTCAAGGCAAGTCACTT
Organism: Myrmecobius fasciatus; assembly: GCA_023553655.1. NCBI lineage: Eukaryota > Metazoa > Chordata > Mammalia > Dasyuromorphia > Myrmecobiidae > Myrmecobius > Myrmecobius fasciatus. The sequence continues at coordinate 53,541 of JAJPUD010008952.1, forward strand.
CACAACAACAGGACTGTTTCAGCATCTATAAAATAAAAGGATTGCCTCATAGCATCTCTTAAGTATCTCTCTAACTTGAAGTTCCATGAAAATTATAGTTTGTATCTAAAATGGCTGCTCATTTGAGAAGGTACATTAAATCAGTATTTTGCAACTTTACTATATAGCAACTAGATGAGAGACTCAGGCAGATGCTATTCTAGAGTTCTATTCTATTCTATTCTAGAGAGCTATTCTACAATTTGATGTTCTTAAAGTTTGAACATAGGATTGGTTTTCTGGGACTATTTTAAAAGGCTCCTAGGTGAGTGAAATTGGATTGCTCATCTTGCTGGGCCACACACAGGAAAGGAAATTAATGGGCAAGATCTAGGGATTTTTGGATATCTGTTACTCAACTATCACTTTTTTCTGATACCCTGTAAACTCATGCCAAGGAAGGTGATAAGGTTAGGAGTGACCTGCAAAGCTTAGCCAAGAATTTTATTTTCCATTAAGCTGATGAACAATTTCTACTTAGTTCTTCCTCTCTTTGGGAGAGTTAGAGCTTACTTAGGAGAAAATGATTTTATTCCCATTGCAGACAGTTGTTTTCTTGTGAAGAACCTGTTCCTTAATTAATTGCTTATCATTATTGTTATTTTTTATAAATGTTCCACCTTCCTTATATAAAAGATAAAATCAAGTGCTCATTATGCCATTGTCTAGTATGATTAATAATAGCAGATATTTCAGAAGAGGTTAGATCCCTCTGGAAAGAACACTCTAGTTAGATTTCTTTAGATCGATTTAGATCTTTCCAGAAAGCCAGAAAATATATCCGTTTCAACATGGATGCGACATGGGGGTAAGGTAATAAAGACAGAAGAGCAAACATAGATGCCATGGAAATGACATGGAAAAGGGAAATCAAACCCTTAGGCAAGTATCATTTTCCATAAACAGGACAGTCTAAAACCAGAGAGAATAAAATAAATATTTGGCCTTGGATTTAACTGACATAATCCCTTGAGGCAAAAGGAATTTAAGACTGGGCAGGACCAACCCACCTAAAAGTGATTGTGCTACACATAGGGATATCCACTACTTAAACCTGCTGTTAGAGACACATAATCCTACAGAAGGAATCAACCAATCTTTATAAACATTGAAAGGAGTGATATTTGTGATTCAGCCTACAATCATTTCTTGAAGTTAAATTTGTTTCTGGCATACAGTTCTTTTGGGAATTGCACACCTAATGAAGGTCTCTAAAGATATGCTAAACAATTTATGGCAAACAGATTTTGAATAGAGAATTTGAAAACTATGTTTCTTCAAAATCCTTTTCTACCTCAAAAGTCACAGTTTTATGGAAGTTTTTCATGTTTTTCAATTAACATGTCATGTTATGACACATAATCTTGTGTCTGTCTTGTTTTGTTAACTAAAATGACTAATACATTCCATGTGATGTACCAGTGTTATGCACTGATCTTTTTAAAAAAAATGAATAATTTTCCAAACTGATTGAAACAACACTGTTTCGGGGCAGCTAGATGGCACAGTGGATAGAGCACCAGCCCTGAAGTCAGGAGGACCTGAGTTCAAATCTGATCTCAGACATTTAACACTCCCTAGCTGTGTGACTCTGGGCAAGTCACTTAACCTCAATTGCCTCAGCAAAAAAAAAAAAAGAAAAAAAAAAGAAAAAAGAAACAACACTTTCAGAATGACAGAGGCATTCTAAGAGAGTATGTCAGTTACATATAGGACTAACTAAAACTGGCAGAAATGTTTCAAGGACTTCAGTTAAAACTATTAATTATTTTTTGTTAACTGTCACAGATGCCTTTAGGAGACTGCCTGATCAGCTGTTCTTGGCATCATAATTAATAGCCAACAACTTCTAGCTCTTTCAAATAGAAGAATGGAATAGAATAATATCCCATTTCCCCCTTTTTCTTGGTTCTACCTATTAAAGGGCTCTCCAAAAAGAGTAGTTCCTAACAAGTTCTGTTGATTGGATTAAGAAGGTGGCTTTCTATTATGAATAGGACAAGACTCCCTTGCTGGCTTGTTCTTTGGAAGCTGAGAAACTTCTACTGACTCTGAGATCTGGGAAGAGCTTGGAATGTGAAAAATAAGGTTTATTTCCTTAACTTGGTAGGGAGGAGCTTAGAACCTGAATTCTAACATATGAATTGACTTGATCAAAAGTAGTATGTGGAGTATGTGGAGATTTAAGATACAGATCTTTGGGAATTATTTCTTCTTGGATGGTCATAGGTATCTCTTGGTTTAGGTCTCATTCTCTTTCCTATTTTATAATAAGAAGAATAGAAACTTTGGGGCTCATTTTCTTCCATTCTGTTAGGCCAGAGCTTGCTTTCTTTGTCTTGCTTGGCTTTTTCTTTTCTTCTGGTGGACCAAAAAGTACTCCTTGCTTCTAGCTCTTTCAGACTTCTCATGTGGCTGCATGGCAGTCTCTTCTGGATCTTGAACAAATGGATAAATTGATAAGCCATTACTATTCATCTTGCAGAAATAATTTTTATATTTTTTTGGATTATTGTTAAAAATCTTTTCTCATTATTTAATAGCTATTTGTGATAAATTTAGATGTGTGTACCAAGCAGGAAATTTGAACATTTTGAAGTTTTCAGGAATATGTATTTCCCTTCACCTAAAGAGCTTTCTATTAAAATACTTTAATTGAATGTAAATTCTTTGAGTATATATTTGTTTTGCTTTTGCATCCTTAGTACATAGTGTCCATAGTGTCCAACATAGTAAGCACCTAACAAATGCTAAATTCATAGTAGTATTACCTATCATTGTAAACATCTGAGAGCAACTGCAATTTCCAATGGTGGGGAAAATAGTTGAATAAATTGTAGTTCATTAATATCATAAAATACTAATGTCATAGGGCATTGGAAAACAATGACTATGGATAGATGTAAAGCCCCTAAATGCTCTTATCTATATGAGCCCTTTGGAGCTCTGGGAATTCACTATCCATACCTGAAAAGGCAGGGGTCTTTTCCTTTCATTCTAGAATCAATCTATCAATGCACTTTTAATGATTTTATGTGCTTGATATTATGCTAGATGTTAGAGATACAAAGAATGAAACAATCTCTACTCTCAAAAAGCTTACATTCTTCTTTAGTGGAGATAAGTGCATATATTACAGCCATAAGTACCCCGCAACACATACACACAAATAATAGTTAATTAGTTAATCGCAAGGTAATTAGATAGGGAAGACAACAGCAGATGGGAACATAAGGAAAGATTTCATATAAAAGGTGATCTATGAATTGTCTTTTTTTTTTCTCTAAAAACAATTTTTATTAAACTTTAAACTTTTTAAGGAAAGGAGAAAGCTGGGCATAGGTAACAAGGAAAGAACCAGTGGAAAAGGTAATAACTAAGCTCAAAGTGAGGAAATCTAGCAAAAAGATCTGCCTCTTCCATGATGACTGAAGCAAAGGCTTGATGCTCTCTATCTCATTATTTATACTGGATGTTAACTCCTGAGTAGACATTTCTGTGCCACATTTCCCAGTTCAGAAGGCATTCTCCTTGGCTTTTCTGCCAAAAGCAAAACAAGAATCACATAGTTATGTATTAAGTCTTGAAGGAAGAGAAGGAATATATATGAAGTGGAGGTTAGAAGTGCCTACCAAGCATGGAGGGTTCCTATTACAAAGGCATGGAATGGGGAGATGCAGTGTCATGTGTGAAGAACAGAAAGAATGTCAGTTTGCCACATAGTGGCAAGTCTGAATGACTAAAATTTTAATAGTGTCCTTAATAGGGAAAACTGAAAACAAGCCATTCTGGGGTTGAAAGATGATTTTTTTTTTGACAAGTAGAATTCCAGAAGCTTTTGAGACCCCTAACTTGAAAACCCCTAATAGGCTATTGGTGAAGCTTTTGAGACACTTTACTTGATATGTTTTAATAGGCAATTAATGATTTAGCAACTGGATTTGAGAAACTTTTGAGATACCTAACTTGAAGTTCTAATAGGCAATTGGTGATTTAGGAGCTCAGGAGAGAGACTAGAGTTCACTGTACAGACTTGAGTCATTTATGTTGATATGATGAATAAACCCATGGGAGCTGATGAGCCATTAAGTGAAATCATATTGAGAAAGGCAAGGTCTTAGGACAGAACCCCAGTTTGGGGGCTTGATATAGATGATGAGTGAGTAAAGGTGACTGAGGAGAAGTCAGATGGGTAGTAGTAGTAGGAGGAAAGAGTAGTGTAAAAGAGTGAGTATCCTGGAGGAGAAAGTGATTGACATTGACAGATACAATGAAGAGATCAAGAAAGATGAAGGCTGAAAAAACAATCATCTCTGACAATTAAGAGATAATAAGAGCTTTGGAGAGAACAGTAGACTTGGGTGATGAGGTCAGAATCCACAATGTAAATGGTTGAGGAGGTGAGAGAAGAGAAGCCACATGTATAGATTGCTTTTTCATGGGAGTTTGACCAAAATGGAAAGGGGACTTAGAAGATGGTAGCTTGAGGGGAAGGTAGGTTCTACTGAGCTATTTTTTTTTTTAAAAGCTGGAGGAGTTTTGGCTTTGTTTATAGGCAGCAGAAAAGGAGCCAGTAGAAAGAGAGAGAATGGCAATATGAGACATAAGATATTTTGAGCTAGAAGGGTCCTCACAGATCTTTCTTACACATCCTTTCATTTACAGATGATGAAATTGAAACAGAAATTAAATGACTTGCCCATAGACAGACAGATAGGATAGAAACCCAGGTCTTCTGATTCCAAATCCAGAGCTCTTTCCACATTGCTTCTGAAATTTGGAAATCTTGAGAATACCAGGACTGTATATAAAAGGGATTATTATTTTATTTCCTATAGCTATAAGTGAGTTTCCTTGACAGTTTTTGAAGTAAGAGAGGCTCATTCTTCTTTGGCTCAACAAAGAGAATTCCCAAATGCTGAGTTTGACATGTTACAAAATATTTCATGTTATAAAATGTTATAATAATTCCTATCAACTTTTTGCCACTATCTCAGATTTTAAGCCTTAGCTCTTTGAAATTAGGGCTGCTGGGTGCTGGGCCTGCAGTCAGGAAGACTCATTTTCCTGAGTTCCAATCCAACCTCAGACACTTACTTAAACTGAGTGACCCCTTGGGCAAGTAATTTAACTCTGCCTCAGTTTCCTTATCTGGAAATGAGCTGGACAAGGAAATGACAAATCATTCCAGTATCTTTGCCAGGAAAATTTCAAATTGGGTCACAGAGAGTTAGACATGACTATGCCTCTACCCCCTAAAAAAAAGACTTAACTCAGAACTTTACCAAGAGGCCTTTTTATTTCAGCTCTATGTTTAGATTACACTACAAATTTTTCTTATTTAAAAGTCTACCTTCCTATGACTAATTCTTTCTGGCTGTATTAGAATATCCCCAGGACTGGTGAATGTGAGGTAAGCCCAGAAGTTAGTTGCATCTGCAGGTCTCATCTTGTTCTGTCCAAAATCAACACCTTCATCTGTTCACACACAGCAAAGGAGCATAATATCAGAGCAGAGGACAAAGCTTTTGGAGCTAAGGTTATAAAAATGTTTACTAGCACTGGGCTTCTTCAATCCTTTATATCTTCTGATGTGTGAGCCTGGAATAATTTCCCTTATCTCTATGTCTTAGTTTCCTTAATTTTCTTCAAGTCACAGAAAAAAATCACCACCAACAACCCTTTCCCGATTTCCCTTAATGCTAGAGCTTCCCTCTGTTACTCACCCCCACTTTACTCAGCATATATCTTGTCTGTACATAGTTATTTGCAAATCATCTTCCCCATTAATCTGTGAGCAACTTGGAAAGAGGGTTTGTCTTCTGCTCTTTCTTGTTTATCCAGTGCCTGTTACATAGTCAGTAATTGATAAATGCTTGTTGACTGACTGATCTCCAAGCCTCTGAAATATGCTTTTTTCCCTGGATTTATTTAATTATTTTGACTGAACACTTATAGTCCTTTGTCTTTCCTCGTCATTGCTATCAACTAGGCACTTCTAGATCAGCTAATTTTTCTATATAAGACCCTCCTGCTAGTATATATTCCTATCTTTTAAGTCTCAGCATATAGTGGGAATTTGGTCTTTTTACAAAAATTTATACACTACTTTTACTCAGCTTCTGGAAGGTAAATAATCATTTATTGACTTATTGCAACTTGCTTTTCATTTTTGTGTTATTTGTAATTTTGAATCGTCTTGTATTCTATGATTCACAGTCATATAGTATCACTTGGTGAATATTGGCATTAAAAAAAGATGGGTTTTCATTAGTCATTTGGCAATTTCTTAAATGTGATCTAGTCATGTCTCCTCTTCTTACTCAATTTTGGGCTTTCTTATCATCCGTGTGAAGAACTTGTCCAAGTCAGATTTATTGATGTGACAAGTTATCTGTCTAGCCTTCTCTAGATCATTTAAAAAAAATCACTGTACGTTCTAGTTGAGAAAACTGAGGCAGACAGAGTTTAAGTGATTTTCTTTAGTTTCCTCAACTGTAAAATAGGGATAACAATAGTAGTACCTACCTTTCTGGGTTGTTTTGAGAATAAAATTTCCAAAAATAGTTTATATATATATATATATATACATATATATATCTTATATATATTATATATATATAAGAACTTCTTCCTGTCTTTCTTTCCTTCCTTCTTGTCATCACTCAATAGGTTGCTGAACAAAATTATTTCCATATTCACACATATTCTCATGCAGGTTTTTAATGTATTTAATGTACAAATGGGCAGTATCTTACCTGAGGAAAGCCTGTAAGTCTTCATTATCTCTGTATTCAACTTAGTAGTCAAATGTTAGCTTATTTTGTTTCTGTTTCATTTTTATCTTATTTTAGCAAGAGTAGTCCATACTTACTCCCTCTATTTTCTCATCTCTTTGTAATATGACTACCCATCTCTCTACTGACAGAGTTTTCTTCAAAGTCAGTAATATCTTCCTTATCAGGAAATTCATTTTCCTGTAGTCACCCTCTTTGACCTCTCTGGTATTTTGATACTGTTGACCAATACCTCTTTCTTAGATATTTTTTCCTTCCTTAGAGTCTGTGAAATTATACTCTTATGACTCTGTTTCTCTTTTTTATTTCTTGGCTAATTATCCTTTATACCTAATTATACCCTTTAAATTTGTATGATCCTACAATTTATATCATTTTCTTTTCTATCCTTTTAATCTTCCCCTTAGTAAATTCATCTATTACCATGATATTAATTGTTTGTACATCTTTGTACAAGTGAATCTGACATCTATATTTCTACCAATAACCCCTGCCCAGAGTTCCATTTCCATTTCTCCCACTTCTCCATTAGACAAGGAGGCCTTGGAGTATCTTAACTCCACATGTCCACGATACCAACATGAACTGCCCATGCTACTCTCAAGTCTTACTATTTCTCACAATTGCTTGCTACTTCTCTATTTCTGCTCATGAGCACAGCTAGTCAGCCAGGGCCATCTCTGAGGCTTTGGTTGTTCCCTTCTCCTTCAACTTACCGAATCTAACCTATTGCTTCTCTGTTTATTCTGCCCCATAAATACCCTCTACTGCTTTCATTCATATCTCCTTAATGTCAATAGCTGGATGAACTTGACAGTGAGATACAGAATGGAGTCCAATAGCCTTTCAAAACATTAACCTAGTTAATGACATTTAAATCTCTAGGTACAATGAAAAAGATGTTGCATAGGTTTCTGTGTTCCAATTCCAGATGTGGTATAATGATATAAAGCAAAATGAAGTACTTTGCCAAATGGTGACCATATCTGGCAAGAACTTTTATTTTGATTTAAAACTCCTTAAATTAATAATAATAACTTTAAAGCACTTTTGCAAAGTACTTTTCCTTATTATCATTTCAATGCAACAATATAGGGATAAATAATACAGATATTATTAGTAACAGAAAAAATTTAAAAACCTTCATTTTGAGGAAGGGCCAAGGCCAGCTAACCTGTATATCTCTTCTAGTTCTTCTGACTCTGTGAACTTGCTACCATGCCCTAACATGGGTGCCCCACCTCCAACCTTTTCATCTTACTTTTAAATGTTATCTTCTCCTGTTGGAATGTAGACTGCTGTTTTTGTCTTATATTTTGTCCTTAGAGCTTAGAACACTATCTGGCAGTGTTTAATGTTTATTGACAGGAAGAACAAGTAAATAAAAGGGAATTTTCCCTCCCTGTGTCTATATCTTTGTTAATAAGGAATAAGTGGTCAAAAGGGTTTTTGCTGGGAGCTGAGCATTTCGATTTTTGGTTTGAGAATAATCTGGGTGAAGTGATAGGCACTTAAGTAATTAATTACTCTCATAAATCATTAAGTCATAGGCCCAAAGGAAACACTGGCATGTATACAGCAGATGATAAGAGAATTCAATACAAAACAAGTGTTCATTTCAAGAAAACCTATAAAATAAATATTACACATTATTTTCAAAGCTGCTTGGCTTTTTTTTTTTTTGCTTTGTTGGTTTTCTTTTGTTCTCTGCTGTGTACTTTTTACTTCATTCCCCCCCTCCTTCCCTGTACTCTAAAAAAAAAGACTACAATTAAACATGGATATATATGCATATATATATACATATATACATAAACATACACATATATACACATATACACTTATCTATAAGACCATACTATGTGCCAGAAAGAAACAATTTAAATATTGAGGAGCCACAATTAGGATCACACAGGACTTAGCAGCTTCTACTTTGAAGGATCAAAGGGCCAGGAATCAGATATTCTGAAGGGCAAAGTTACTTGGATTACAGCCAAGAATAAATTACCCAGCTAGATGAACATTATCTTCCAGGGAAGAAGATGGTCATTCAATGATATAGGAGAATTTCACCTATTTCTACCTGAAAAGACCAGAACTGAACAAAAAAATTGATCTACAAACACAGAACACAAGAGAAACAAAAAGGTAACAAGAAAAAAAAAACCTCTTGAGAACTATATTTATGTTATAGATACTTATAGAATGAGGGTTGATTTTATGATTTTATCATTACATTATGATTATCATGATATGATTATTGTGATTTTATGATTATTATGATATGATAAACTGAAAAAGAAATTAGAGGTAGAAAAGGGATAACAACTGGAAGAAGAGGAAAAGGAGGTACAATAAGGGAAATTACATCACATGTAGAGGCAAAGAAAACCTATAATGATTGAGGGGAAAAAAGGGAGGGGAATGAGAATTGTGTTAATCTCCATCTCATCAGATTTGGCTCTGAGGGAATAATAGACATATTGGGTATCAAAAAGAAACTTGTCCTATCTTATAAGGAAACAGGAGGGAAAGGGGGAAAAAAAGGGGTGCGGCTCTAAAGGGGAAGGATTGTTTGAAGAAAGTGGTTATCAAAAGCAAAATAATAGGGAGGAGGGAAAGGGGATAAGAAAGAGAAAAGGATAAGCTAGGGTAAATAAGATGGCAGGAAATACAGAATTAGTTATTTTAACTGTGAATGTGAATGGAATGAACTCTCCCATAAAGTGAAAGCGGATAGCAGACTGGATTAAAAATCAGAATCCAACAATATGTTGTATACAAGAAACACATCTAAGAAACACATCTAAAACATAGAGACACATACAGGGTGAAGGTAAAAGGCTGGAGCAGAATCTATTATGCTTCAGGTGAACAAAAAAAAGCAGGGGTAGCAATCCTGATCTCAGACCAAGTAAAAGCAAAGATAGACCTAATTAAAAGAGACAAAGAAGGAAATTATATCTTCCTAAAGGGTACCATAGACAATGAAGCAATATCAATACTAAACATATATGCACCAAGTGGTATAGCATGGAAATTCCTAGAGGAAAAGTTCAGAGAGATGCAAGAAGAAATAGCCAGCAAAACTATAATAGTGGGGGATCTCAACCTCCCTCTCTCAGAACTAGATAAATCAAACCAGAAAATAAATAAAGTTAGGTATAATAGATCTTTGGAGGAAATTAAATGGAGACAGAAAGGAGTTTACTTTTTTTTTTCAGTAGTCCATGGAACTTATACAAAAATTGACCATGTGTTAGGACACAAAAACCTCAAAATCAAATGCAGGAAGGCAGAAATAATAAATGTACTTTTTTTCAGATCATGATGGAATAAAAATCACATGCAATATAAGGCCAGGAGAAAATAGACCAAAAACCAATTGGAAACTAAATAATTTTATCCTAAAGAATGAATGGGTGAAACAGCAAATTACAGACACAATTACTAATTTCATCCAAGAGAATGACAATCATGAGACAACATACCAAAATTTGTGGGATACAGCCAAAGCGGTAATAAAAGGAAATTTTATATCTCTAGATGCTTATTTGCATAAAATAGAGAAAGAGAAAATCAATGAATTGGGCTTGCAACTAAAAAAGCTAGAGAAAGAACAAATTAAAAACCCCCAATCAAATACCAAACTTGAAATCCTAAAAAATAAAAGGAGAGATTAATAAAATTGAAAGGAAAAAAACTATTGAATTAATAAATAAAACTAAAAGTTGGTTTTATGAAAAAACCAACAAAATAGATAAACCTCTAGTTAATTTAATTAGAAAAAAAGAGGAAAATCAAATTGTTAGTCTCAAAAATGAAAAGGAAGAACTTTCCACCAATGAATTGGAAATTGGAGCAATAATGAGGAGTTACTTTGCCCAACTTTATGGCAATAAATTTGATAACCTAAGTGAAATGGAGGAATATCTACAAAAATACAGATTGCCCAGATTAACAGAAGAGGAAATAAATTACTTAAATAGTCCCATTTTAGAAAAAGAAATAGAACAAGTCATTAATCAACTCCCTAAGAAAAAATCCCCAGGACCAGATGGATTTACATGTGAATTCTACCAAATATTTAAAGAACAATTAACTCCAATATTACATAAACTATTCGAAAAAATAGGGAATGAAGGGCTCCTACCAAACTCCTTTTATGATACAGACATGGTACTGATACCTAAACCAGGTAAAACAAAAACAGAGAAAGAAAATTAAAGACCAATCTCCCTAATGAATATTGATGCAAAAATCTTAAATAAAATATGAGCAAAGAGATTACAGAAAATCATTCCCAGAATAATACACCATGACCAAGTAGGATTTATACCAGGAATGCAGGGATTAGGAAAACTATTAACATAATTGACTATATCAATAACCAAATTAACAAAAAACATATGATAATCTCAATAGATGCAGAAAAAGCATTTGATAAAATCCAACATCCATTCCCATTAAAAACACTAGAGAGTATAGGAATTAATGGACTTTTCCTTAAAATAGTCAGTAGCATCTATTTAAAACCATCAGCTAGCATCATATGTAATGGTGATAAATGGGAACCATTCCCAATAAGATCAGGGGTGAAACAAGGTTGCCTACTATCACCATTACTATTCAATATTGTATTAGAAATGATAGCTAAACAATTGGAAAAATATCAAGTGCTCTTGGATAGGTTGAGTGAATATAATAAAGATGGCAATACTACCTAAACTAATCTATTTATTTAGTGCTATACCAATCAAACTCTCAAAAAATTATTTAACTGACCTAGAAAAAATAACAACAAAATTCATCTGGAAAAACAAAAGGTCAAGAATTTCAAGGGAATTAATGAAAAAAAAATGCAAATGAGAGTGGCCTAGCTGTACCAGATCTAAAACTATATTATAAAGCAGTGGTCATCAAAACCATTTGGTACTGGCTAAGAAATAGAGTAGCGGATCAGTGGAATAGGTTAGGTTCACAGGACAAAATACTCAATGACAATAGTAATCTAGTGTTTGATAAGCCCAAAGACCCCAGTTTTTGGGATAAAAACTCACTATTTGACAAAAACTGCTGGGATAATTGGAAACTAGTATGGAAGAAACTAGGCACTGACCCACACCTAACACCATATACCAAGATAAGGTCAAAATGGATTCATCAACTAGGCATAAAGAATGATATTATAAACAAATTAGAACAATGTAGGATGGTTTACCTCTCAGACCTGTGGAGGGGGAAGGAATTTGTGACCAAAGAAGACCTAGAGATCATCATTAATCACAAAATAGATAAGTTTGATTATATCAAGTTAAAAAGTTTTTGTACAAACAAAATGAATGCAGACAAGATTAGAAGGGTAGCAGTAAATGGGGAAAATATTTTTACATTCAAAGGTTCTGATAAAGGCCTCATTTCTAAAATATATAGAGAATTGACTCAAATATATAAGAATTCAAGCCATTCTCCAATTGATAAATGGTCAAAAGATATGAACAATTTTCAGATGAAGAAATTGAAACTATTTCTAGTCATATGAGAAGGTCTTCCAAATCACTATTGATCAGAGAAATGCACATTAAGACAACTCTGAGATACTACTGCACACCTATTGGATTGGCTAAGATGACAGGAAATGATAATGATGAATGTTGGAGGGGATGTGGGAAAACTGGGACACTGATACATTGTTGGTGGAACTGTGAACGGATCCAACCATTCTGGAGAGCAATCTGGAACTATGCTCAAAAAGTTATCAAAATGTGCATACCCTTTGACCCAGCAGTGTTTCTACTGGGCCTATACCCCAAAGAGATTTTAAAGGAGGGAAAGGGACCCACATGTGCAAAAATGTTTGTGGCAGTCCTTTTTGTAGTGGCTAGAAACTAGAAATTGAAAGGATGCCCATCAATTGGAGAATGGCTGAATAAATTATGGTATATGAATGTTATAGAATATTATTGTTCTGTAAGAAATGACCAGCAGGATGATTTCAGAGAGGCCTGGAGAGACTTGCATGAAGTGATGCTGAATGAAATCAGCAGAACCAGGAGAACATTATAGACAGCAACAAGTCTATATGATGATCAATTCTGATGGACATGGTTCTCTTCAGCAATGATGTGATTCAAACCAGTTCCTATTGTTCAGCGATGAAGATAGTCATATATATCCAGAGAGAGGCCTGAGGGAACTGAGTGTGGACCACAACATAGCATTTTAATGTTTTCTGTGAATATTTCCATGCGTTTTGTTTTCCTTCTTAGGTTGTTTTTTTTTTTTTTTTCTTTTCCTTTCTCTTTCTAGATCTGATGTTTCTTGTGCAGTAAGATAACTGTATAGATCTGTAAGAAACGACCAGCAGGACGATTTCAGAGAGGCCTGGAGAGACTTGAATGAACTGATGCTGAGTGAAACGAGCAGAACCAGGAGATCATCATGCACAGCAACAACAGTATTACATGATGATCAATTCTGATGGACATGGCTCTCTGCAATAAAGAATTGTCTCAAACCAGTTCCAGTTGTTCACTGAAGAAAACCATATACACCCAGAAAGAGGGACATGAAATATGGACCGCAATGTAACATTTTCATGATCTCTATTGACATTTGCTTGCATTGTGTTGCCTTTCTCTGATTCTTTTTTTTTCTTGTAGACAGGATTTTTCTTGCATAACTTCTCAAACATTTCAACATTATTAACATGTAGTGGACTTCCTGCCATCTGGGGGAGGGGAGGGGACTGGGGGTAAAATTTGTATTGGAAAGCTTTGTAAAGATCAAGGTTGGGGAACTACCCATACATATGTTATACAAATAAAAAGCTTAAAATAAAAAAAAAATAAAAAAAATAAAAAATTACACGATGCCCAAAAAAAAAGATAACTGTATAGATATGTATGCATATATTGGATCTGTCATATAATTTAACATTTAACATGTATTAGACTATCTGTCATCTAGTGGTGGGGGGAAGGAGGGGAAAAATTTGGAACAAAAAAATTTTGCAAAGGTCAATGTAGAAAAATCACACATTTTTTGTAAATAAAAAGCTTTTAATAATAATAAAAAAAGACCATACTATGCTTATTTTCACCTGTCATCTGTTTCTCTGAAGGTGGATAGTACTTCCCTCATAGATCTAAGTCTTTTAATGTTTTTCTAAGTCAACCAGTTCATCATGTCTTATGCCTCAGCAATATTGCAATCCAACATCCTGTCTGAGAGATTGTCTATGACAGTTTTCCCTGTATTTTTTTTTTTTTTTGCATTTCTTCTATTCTTGGCTCCATAGTTTTTATTTATACAAGAAAATTTTAATTTAAAATAATTGAATTTTTTTTTAATTTCAACATTGCTCTCCCTTGTAATATAATTTAAAGTCTGATATTGCTGAACTTTCTTTTTCTCCTGGTTTCTTTGAAGTTTTTGATCTTTTGTTCTTCCAAATGAACTTTGTTATTGTATTTACAAAGTAATTTTTAAAAAATAATTTAACTGAAGTAAATTGGTTATGTAAATTGTCATTTAAAAATTATATTGGCTTTTTTATTACTTCAGTCATTTAGATCTGAGTTCATTTGCATAAAAAGTGTTTTATGTCTAAGTTCATATAGTTCCTGTGTCTGCTTTGGCATTTTATTATTGTTATTGCTTAGGTATTTTATTTTATTTCAGTTTAAATTTTTTTTTTTTTTAAAGCTGGGGCAGCCAGGTGGTACAGTGGATAGAGCACCAGACCTTAAGTTAGGAGGACCTGAGTTCAAATTTGACCTCAGACACTTAACACTTCCTAATTGTGTGATCCTGGGCAAGTTACTTAACCCCAATTGCCTCAGCAAAAAAAAAAAAAAAAAAAAAAAAAATTAAAGCTTTTAAGTTTCTTTATTCTTTTCTTTATTTTTTATTTTTATTTGCAAAACATATGTATGGGTAATTCCTAAACATTAACCCTTACAAAGCTTTCTGTTACAAATTTTTCCCCCCTACTCCCCACCCCTCCCCTAGATGGCAGGATATCCACTACATGTTAATTATGTTAAAATACTTAAGAAATCGAATATATATATAGTTATTGCATCATTTTTTGTGCAGGAAACATCGTATCCACAAGAAAGAACAATCGGATAAAGGAAATACAATGCAAGCAAACCCTACAGAGAACACGAAAATGCCATGTTGCGGTCCACACCCCACATCCCCCTCTCCGGATGCACACGGCTCTCCCCACCGAACAATCAGAACTGGCCTGAAGCACCCCACCGCGGAATAGAGCCATGTCCACCAGAACTGACCCCCATACAGTACTGCCGCCGCCGCGAACAATGATCTCCCAGCTCCGCCCACTTCACTGAGCACCAGTCCACACAAGTCTCTCCAGGCCTCTCTGAAATTGTCCTGCTGGTTGTTTCTTACAGAGCAATAATATTCCATGACATTCATATACCATAATTTATTCAGCCACTCTCCAGTTGATGGGCATCCCTTCAGTTTCCAGTTTCTAGCCATTACAAAAAGGGCTGCCACAAACACTCTTGCACATGTGGGGTCCCCTCCCTCCCCTATGACTTCTTTGGGATATAAGCCCAAAACACTGCTGGGTCAAAGGGCATGCACAGTTCGATAACTTTCTGAGCATAGCTCCAAATTGCTGTCCAGAATGGCCTGATCCGTTCACAGCTCCACCAACAATGCATCAGGAGCTTTTAACTTTCAAAACATATGTACCGATAATTTTTCAACATTGACCATTACATAGCCCTGTGTTTCAGATTTTCCCCTTCTTCCCCTATCCCTTCCCCTAGATGGCAAGCAATCCAATATGTTATACATGTTAAAATATATGTTAAATCCAATATGTAAAAACATATTTATACAATTCTCTTGTTGCACAAGAAAAATCAGATCAAAAAGGAAAGAAAATGAGTAAGAAAACAAAATGCATGCTTAGGTATTTTATACTGTCTAGGTATTTTAAATGGTCTAAAACAATACTGAATATTATTGTTTCTAACTTAGTTTCTCTATTTCTTTTTGCTTTTGATTATTTTAACTTTATCTGAAATCATAATTACACCCTGATTTTCTTACATAATAAATTCTGCTCCTGTTCTTTATTTTATTCTTGTGTGTATTCCTCATTTTTATATTATTTCCTGAAAGCAACATATTGTTGAATTCAAATTTTTAATTTGCTGTTCATTCCCTTTTTGTAAGTTGTCCTATTCACATTTTAAGTTACAATTACTTGTTATGTATTTTCCTCCTTCCTATCATCCCTCCCAATCCTCACCTTATTTACCCTCTTTCTCCTCACTCCCCTACTTTACTTCTACTGACTACCTTGCCCTCCTCTTCTTTACTCTATTCTGTTGGGATTAAAATGATCTCATTTACAATAAGAGAGACTGAGGCAGAGTTCAGAGCCAATGGCGCTTTATCAAAGGATCCATGGTCCCGCTAATGAAGTGGATCTCAGATTTTCCTCATGATCTGAGATGCCACCTCTTTCCAGGACCCTATTTTTATAGGGCAAGATGTGCAATCACTCTGGAACAACTATGCTAAATACAGCATAATTCCATTGATTAACATGTGATGCATAAGCAAAAATAAGTGATGTGTCAGTGGTGTCACAAGTTGGGGCAAGGAATATCTTCACATAAGATGGACAGGCTTCTCCTTAATTTGGGTGGGAGGAAGTGGTACAAACTGTCATAGTCAATAACCTAAGTGCTCATAAGATGGTCATCTGCTCCTATTGGACAAATAATTGGTCTGGAGGTACAAAAATATTTTGGAGAACTTTCCATGTAGTTATCTCCTCTGCCACACTGGACTTGGTCATCATCACAAGGCAAAACAAGGGTGGAGGGCCTCTAATTAACTTTCTATAACTAAACAAGAGAGCTTAGAATCTGCAGCTCACAACTCTGAGGCCTTTGAAACGATTCTTTGATATTCTATCAAATTGATTATTACTAAGTAGAATAGAGTAAGGGTCCAAATGAATTTTTTCTCTCAACTGACCCCTCTAAAAGTCTCTCCCTTATCTTTTCCCCCACCCTATCTTTTTGTCCTCTTTTTCTTTCTGAATTTAGATGGCTTTTTTTACATGCTCAGACGTGTGGGCACACACACACACACACACACACACACACACACTTCCCTCTTTAACCCAATCACATCTCAGCCTTGCCTGAGATGTAGTTAACAAGGAGAGACTGTTGCTCTGCTTTTCTTTGTAGTAGAGTGGATAGTATCAGAATAGCTGGGTTCAAATTCTAGCTCTGCTAATGTCCAGACACCTGATTATAGGAAAGTAATTTAATATATTTGAGCTTCAAGAAACTATTGAGTTGTATGTGAAAGGGAATTTGAATGCCAACAAAGTCAAGATTTTTTTTTTAGCATTACCACTAAAATATAGGTTGCCACAGATTAGTCTCTTTTATATAGGATATCAATTAATAAAACTATCATCACATCCAAAGTTAACAATAGAAAGATTTCTAGAAATTGAATTACAAAAAAAATTACTGAAACCATCATAAAATATTTAATTTCCAGTGATTATGCCTGGGTAGTTCAAAACATTATTATATCATCCATTTTAGATTTTTGTTTATTATTCTCCCAAGAAATCTTTTCCTCTTTCAATTTATTATATTTTAACTAATGCACTTGTGCTCTCTACTCCACACCCCATTTTGCAATTACAGCACTGTAAAAATAAATAGCTAAAGCAATTTATTATTTTAACTGTAGATTATTGATTTCCAAGAAAGAAGAGTATATGTGTTCTCTTTCCCATTGAGACGCCAAAATAAATAAATGCTGTTCTGTCAAGGAGTTAGCTTCCCTAGTTAGTCTTCATATCTCTTATATTTTGCTTTTGTTTAATGAACAATTCTAAAACAAAAGTTTCAAATTAACTTTACTCCTCATTGACTCAGTGTGAATATAGACTTTTTTTGTACTGAAATACCACAAGAAGCACACTGTATGTTCTACTCCCATTCCAGATCTCAAATGACAGATAAATAAATGGCTTTTCTTTGTCCAAGTGTTTGTGTCTATCTGTCTCATTTCTTTGTTTTTCTTTCCTGTTGGATAAATATTGTGAAAATCTATAACACATACATATTATGACTGGAATTCTCCAACTTTCTAGTATCACATCAGAAACTGTCTGGACAGCAATAGTTGAACCTTTAATCATTTACTGGGTAGTTACAAATGTTATTTCTATGGACAGTGAGACCAAACAATTGTCAAAAATCCTGTTGTCAAATCTTTTACTGAGTAATTTCAGTTTACATAATTATTTTTTAGCAATTTTGAATTATATATGTTTAGTATGATTCAAATTAAGTTCCTTTAAAGATTCTTCTTTCACAACACAACTAATATGGAAATATACTTAATATAAATATACATGTATAACCTATGTCATATTACTTGCTATCTTAGAGAGGGGGAAGGGAGGGAGGGAGAAAAAAATTTACTACTCAAAAATCTTACAAAAGTGAATGTTGAAAACATCTTTACATGTAATTAGGAAAAAATAATACTAATAAGTGTAAAATAAATAAAGATAAAGGAGAATTTAAAAAAATAAATAAAGATTGTAGCCACTAACGCTACAAATATGTATTCTATATACATATTATAACTAAAGAGTAAACTGTGGTGAATGTCCCCAGCAAAGATCCATGAGTAAAGTCATACATTAGAACACAACTGAAAATTATGTTCTGAAGCTAAGTTGCTAAAAGCAAAAATTGTTAACTTTTTCTGTGTGCCTTGGACCCCTTTAGCAGTCTTATAAAGCTTATGGACTTTTTCTTAAAAATAGTGGGTTGCTTTTTGTTTTGGGGTTTTTTTGGAGACAATTAGGGTTAAGTGACTTAGCCAGGGTCACACAGCTGTGTCTGAGGCCATATTTGAACTCAGATTCTCTTGTCTTCCAGTTCGTTCTCCATCTACTGCATCACCTTGCTGCCCCAGAGTAATGTTTTAAGTGAATACAGAAGAAATCAAAGGTCGATAAAAATAAAGTTGTAACTTTTTCAGACCCAATTTCACAGATCTCTTGAAATCCATCGATAGAACCTCAGATTGAGAATTTCGGTCTTAAATCAGGATGTAAACATGCTATCTAAGCTTCTTGTGATATGAGATTCTAGTACACTAATGGAAATTCATTAGAAATGTTTATTTGGAACTTGCAGGGGCCTGAGGAACATATTTTACCCTCCCTACCCCTTTTCATTTTCAGATAGCCTATATGAGGTAGAGAAGGTTGGAGTGACTTGTTCAATTTATATTACTTTTCTAAAGAGTAAAACCATAATTCAAACCTGTCTCATCTCAGAAGAAATCTAGCAATGCACCAAACCATTCAAACACTGGCATTCACTGACAAGCATGGGTTTTAGCTTTTTAAAAACGTGGAATAATTAGAATTATCAGGAGAAGTATAAATTGGAGGCCAATTGATAAATTGACCAAGTGGTTTTCCCTGATCCCCATTAATCAAGCACTGTGTTAAATGACTGATGAAAGGTCAAATAAGAAAAACAAGAAAGGCAGAATTTGAATCTGGGTCTTCTAATTCCATACCCAGTACCCTTTCCACAATACTATACTATCTATCACACTTATGGGCCAGTCTTCCCCTTTGGGCATCTTCTCATTTTGTTCTTTTCCAAATACACTTATGCTGTATAAGTGCATTTTGTGCTTCTCTGGGATGGCTTCATTCTCTTGGGCTTTAAACTTCATAAGATTTGTGTCTTAATGTTGAATATTACTTAAGACTTAGGACAATGTAATAAAAACACTAAGTGATTATTGA
The DNA here is from genome assembly GCA_023553655.1 of Myrmecobius fasciatus. Classification (NCBI taxonomy): domain Eukaryota; kingdom Metazoa; phylum Chordata; class Mammalia; order Dasyuromorphia; family Myrmecobiidae; genus Myrmecobius; species Myrmecobius fasciatus. The sequence goes on from JAJPUD010008952.1 coordinate 73,242, forward strand.
GTTAAATCTAATCTGGCCTCCTGATCTTTATGATCAGAAAACTGAACCACTTTAAGCTTAAAGTGACTTTCTGAAGGTTACATGGCAATCTGGTGGCTGAGTAGGCCTGGCCGACTCTCATGCTGGTGTTCTTTCCAATTTTTGTTGATTTTTTGGGGATATTTTCTAAGATTCCCCCCCCCCCACACACACATCAATTATTTCTTCCTCTTTCATATTTTGCCCCGTCTTATGTTTGAAATCAAGAGAGTATTTTCTTTGTATAATCCAACCTTCCAAGTATTTTTTTTCCCTTTCTTTCTAGCCAGATAGCCACTGGACAACTAGCCAGAACTGGAAATAGAAAGGGTTTTATCTCCACTAGAGCAGGCAAAGGGTTAACTTAAACTGCTGTCCTTGTGGTGGCAAAGAACTGGGAATTGAGGGGATGACCATCAACTGGGGAATGGCGACACAAGCTGTGGTATATGATTGTGATAGAATACTACTATGATAGAAGAACTGCTTGATTTTAGAAAAAACATGAAAAGACTTGCCTGAATTAATGAAGAGTAAAGTGAGCAGAACCAAAAGAATGTTGTATACAGTAACAGCAATATTGTTCCAACAATAATTGTGAACCACCAAGCTATTCTGAGTACTCTACTCAAATCAAATCTATAAAGAACCTATGAAGGAAGATGCTATCCAGCTCTAGAGAAAGAACTGATAAACAGAAATATGCACAATATGGTTTTGCATATATTTATAAATCTGTAACAAATAGTGGCCTTCTTTAGTATGGGGTGAGGAGGCATACAGTTCAGAATATAAAATGTAATAAAATTGATTTTTAAAAAAAAGAATGAATTTATGTTTCAAAAAGAAGAGATCTGACTTAATGTGAAAATCATTTGATGTATAAATTCAATTAGAAAATCTTAACAAGAGCTGGTCGACAGTCAAATTGTAGTTAGTTCTATTGCTGAAAGTACCCAAGGTCATGAATGTACATTCATTCATTTATTTGTTCATTCATTTTTTCTATTTGGCATAAATAGTATCATAGAATATATGAACTGTAGGAGATTTTAGAGAGCATCCAGTCTAGTACTATCATTTTATGTATTAAGAAAGTGACCACCAGAGTGGTGAAATGATTATTATAAAAGAAGAGCTATCACTATAACCCAAGTATCCTGACTCTTAGTTCATCACTTTTTTTCAATGGGTGGGAGAGGAGATTTTAACAATGTGCAAATGTAGATGTTATCTAAGCCATTTTTTCTTTACTAATTCCCCAATTCTTGATAATTTTTCTCAAATATTTCTGTGATATTTTTTGTATCTATATTGGAAAATGTATTCCTCCTTGGTACATCGAGGCCTCGATTGCAACTTGACAGTCATATATTGATAATTTATAAACTATTACTATTTGTTGTTGTTTGTCCTTAGTTCTCCATCAGAACCATGACATCAGGGAGGTGATGCCTTGACATGCCAGTGAACTGGATTTAAGTGAGGGAGGGCTGTCCAAGGTCACCAGCCTAACTCTCTCCTCCAGAGTCATCTGGGTCCAGTGGCTAGACATAGATCAAAATGACTGGAGATGGCCCTGGATGCAGTAGGGAACTCTTGGTTTTTTAAAGCTAAGGTCTTTAACTGGTCTCAGTTTGACTTTCTCCTCAGAAATCCTTAGGATATTCCCCACCCCCCAGATTCTCCTTCTCCTTCTTTCTCTTTCTCCTCCTTTTCTTTCTTCTTGTAGGCACACCAA
>JAJPUD010008952.1:77500-81109 GCA_023553655.1 Myrmecobius fasciatus
TTTTTTCTCCCAGGCTTTTCTTGGTCTTTGCCCTTTGCCAGGAGATATAAGTAGGTTTAAACTCAGACTTGGACAAACCAAATGGGAAGTATAAATTGTACAGGGAGGACATTTATTTAAATAAAAGAGAATTACCAATAATTTATTTAAAGATTAATCACTGACCACTCATTATTAAATCAAAATTTAAAAAACCTAACTGGCATTTTAGACAGTTAAGTAGAGTCCTCAAGAAGGTAGAGTTCATGGGAATTATTTATTTCTTTTTGAAGAAATGGATTAATGTGGTTTGATTGTTATTATGGAAATTGTACCTTTGTTCAATGTGATCTTGATCTTTAAGGGCCTATGATTTTCTTCTTAAAATAATAAAATTTGGGGCAGCTAGGTGGTGCAGTGGATAGAGTACCAGCCCTGAATTCAGGAGGACCTGAGTTCAAATTTGATCTCAGACACTTAACACTTCCTAGTTGTGTGACTCTGGGCAAGTTACTTAACCCCAATTGCCTTAGCAAAAAGAAAAAGAAAAAAAACAAATTTATAATAATGAATGTGTATCATTCAGAATTTACTAAGAAAAAACTAAACCTAACACCTTCAGTGTAGTTTTTAAATATATGAATTTTTGTAAAATAAATGAATGAATTCTGTGATATTAATAATAGTATTAGAAAAGAATGCAGGAAACAAATCTCGACACAGGCCTGAGAATGAGAAAGCCCCAACTTATGATTTTGGCACAAGCTCTGATTCCCAACATGCCAGGCAACTTGCCTTTTCTATCTCACTTTCTTTTATTTTAATAAATTAGATAAAAAAAGAAAAAAGAGGAAAGCAGGGAAACCAATATAGGAAAAAAATTTATCAATATTTACAGGGATTTTAACAAAATGAAAAGTTACCTTAACATACAATGTATTTGCTAAATCACAGGAAAGCCAAGACAATCAACAAGCATTTATTAAATGTTTACTAAATGCTAGGCACTGTATTAAGCACAGGGAATACAACTAAAGCAACTTGTCAAAGGAGCTCATATTCTAATAGGTGAGAAAAACATGAAAATAACCCAGTACACACACACCAAATTTATACCAAGTTTATCTCAGACAGAATAGGTGCAAGCAATTGGGTGGAGGGTAGGGGGAGGGGGACCGAGAAATGCCTCTTGCAGAAGGTAGAATTTGAGTAGAGTTTTGAAGGAAATCTGGGATATAAACAAGGAAAGAGACTCTTCTGGGCACGAGGGATCACCAATGTAAAGGCACAGAGAAGAAAGATGGTGGTGCAACAATAATAGGTCTGCACAGCTGGATCATACAATTCATGAAGAATACTGGAAAGAGAAGAAGGGGCCAAGTGGTGAAGAGCTTGAAATGCCAAAAGGAGGACTTGATATTTGATCGTAGAACCAAAAGAGAAGTGCTGGAGCTTACTGAAGACTGGATAACAGTTAGACCTCCACTTCAGAAAAATGACTTTGGCAGCTGAAAGGTGGATGGATTCGAAGTGGGAGCAGGGGCCAAGTAGGAGGCTATTGCAATAATCCATTTAAGAGGTAATGAAGGCTTGCACTAGGGTGATTGGCTATGTGACTGAACTAGAAGGGATGTTAGAGCTTTTCCACTCTGATTTTTACCTTATTTAGAAATTCTCTTTAAAAATCACAGACAAATGTTTATCTAACCTTTGCCTAAGCACTTATAGTCATAGTAAATTCCCTAATTCACAAGGCAAGTCATTTCATTTCTAGATGTAGACGTGGATGTATATAATAAGAGAAATAATAGATAGATCAAAGGGATGCTCACAATTCAATGTAAACATTGTTAGTACTTGAGTTTCTGGGCATTAGCAAAATCTTTGGATTTTGAGTTGAAACTCACCTTCCTGTAATTTCAGTCTATAGTCATATTTGATTTTGTCCTCTAGTACTTCAACAAATGCTTAATCTCTCTTTTGGGTGACATATCTTAACATACTTGAAAACTGCCTTTGTAAGTTTTCTCTATTACTACTTTTTCATAGGACACTTAAGCAAAACATTCAACTTTTGATGTGAACTTAATTTATAAATGTGCCTAGACTAAAGGCTTTTCAGCTCTGTAGAAAAAAAATTTTAAAATAAGAATTTTGGCACATACACATGTATAAACTGTAACCAGTGAGATGGCAATCAGCAGAATTTCCAAAATTCTCTTTGCATCTTTAACTTTGTCTCATTAAAATAGAGTTTAAGGAAGCTCTATTTCAAGTATTTTAAGCCCCAGTGCATACTGGTAAACAACAGTTGATTCTTCAGAGGCTTAAAATGATAGGAAACGCAAGATGAACTGTTCTGAATCAAGGATTCTTAAAAGACAAGAACTCTGAGTCCCTAGAGATTGCTTAAGTTCCAATATCACAGTAATATTGAAAAAGTATGGCTGCTCTGTTCTCCTCAGTGTTCCACTAATAGAACACACAAGACAAAATCTCTCAGGTTAAGTTTCTGTACAGTCCATTTCCTCTAACCCTTTCCAGGGAAAGTGAAACAAAAGGAGAAAATTAGCTCACCCTTTTTACTTTACACATTTAATCATTTTATCTGAATATTTAGATGTAATATTGAAAAATTCTAAAGCCAATTTTTTTTAATCTGGTTGACACACTATAAATCTTTAACATTGCATATATGTCCCACTTCTATACCTATTCTCCAAAGAGATGAAAAAAAAAGAGGAAAAAGACCCATGTGCAAAAATATTTTTAGCAACCCTTTTTTTTCTTAAGGCTTTTTATTTGCTTAAGACAACTCTGAGATACCACTACACACCTGTCAGTTTGGCTAAAATGACAGGAAATGATAATGATAACTGTTGGAGGGGATGTGGGAAAACTGGGACACTGATACATTGTTGGTGGACGGATCCAACCATTCTGGAGAGCAATCTGGAACTATGCTCAAAAAGTTATCAAACTGTGCATACCCTTTGACCCAGCAGTGTTTCTACTGGGCCTATATCCCAAAGAGATCTTAGAGGAGGGAAAGGGACCCACATGTGCAAGAATGTTTGTGGCAGCCCTTTTTGTAGTGGCTAGAAACTGGAAACTGAAAGGATGCCCATCAATTGGAGAGTGGCTGAATAAATTATGGTATATGAATGTTATGGAATATTATTGCTCTGTAAGAAATGACCAGCAGGACGATTTCAGAGAGGATTGGAGAGACTTGCATGAAGTGATGCTGAATGAAATCAGCAGAACCAGGAGAACATTATACACAGCAACAAGACTATACGATGATCAATTTTGATGGACATGGTTCTCTTCAACAATGAGGTGATTCAAACCAGTTCTTATTGTTCAGCGATGAAGATAGTCATATACATCCAGAGAGAGGCCTGTGGGAACTGAGTGTGAACCACAACACAGCATTTTAACGCTTTCTGTGAATATTTCCATGCATTTTGTTTTCCTTCTAAGGTTGTTTTTTCTTCTTGTCTTTCTAGATCTGATGTTTCTTGTGCAGTAAGATAACTGTATAGATATGTATACATGTATTATATTTGTCATATAATTTATCCTATCTAGCATGTATTAGATTACCTGTCATCTAGGGGTGGGGGG
>JAJPUD010008953.1:0-32325 GCA_023553655.1 Myrmecobius fasciatus
AATAAGTAGTTTTTATTGTTGTATTTATATGGTATTATATTACATATTATTATAATTGTTATTTATTTTTATTCCTATTATGTGTAAGGCACTCTGCCATGTACTGGAGATATAAAGGCAAAGATGAAACTGACCTTTTCTTCCAAGAGTTTGTTTTCTTTCATGGAAGAAAAAATGTACTACATGTACATGCACAGGAGATTTAAAAAGGGACATAATGGCATGGGGGGAGAGTTTTGAAGTATGTATCCTGAAAGGCTTTGATGGAATAAATAGACTCCAGCAAAAGAGCTTGTCCCTTGTAGCAACCCAGTATTAATAGTGGGCTACAGTGAGGAATAAGCTGACCCTATAGAATTATCTTGTGCAGATAAAACTATCTTGTACTGATGCCCATGTTGCCTTATATAATCTGTAAATTAAGCTTTAAAGGTCAACTACCAAGGCTATTTTGTATAACCTGGATGGCCACAAACAACAGTTGATTTACTGAAACACACAATTAGCATAGTTACCACACCTTCCTTGGATCCTTTCCCATAAAAAATCCCACCATCCCTCTTGTTAATTGTGAGTTCATTGGGAACTTTGCCAGCTTTATGGCATTATAATAAAGCATTGTCCCTTGACCTGGAGATAATTTGATGATGATAATTTATTTCAGATGACTCTGTACCTTCTTAACTTATCACGCCTCATTGTGATTTGGACATGATTGGCTTTATATGTTATTTTCAATAAATTTGGGTGCACTTAAGACATGCTAAGATGCAATGAGGAGAAAGAAGTACACCCTAAGCAATGAAATTGCTGGCATTAAGTCCTAGATATGATAGATGGAGTGCTACTTGGATAAAAAAGCAAGATAACCATTCTTTTTTTTTTTTTTTTTTTTTTGCTGCTCAAAGAGCACAGTCAAAGCCCTGTGGTGGGAAGTGAATAGTATACAAAAATTTAATAATATATAATCTTTGCTCTCAAGAATCTTACAATCTACTTGTGGATAAACTATATGCACACCATGTGGCAAATAACTAAAAAAATCCAAATGAACTATAAATAAGCTTGAAATCATGAAAAAGTAATAATAGTCTTAAAAAGGTATAAAGGAAATACACAGTGATAAAAATGACGTAAAATAATTCATTTTTAAAAGAAGGTATAACATAAATAAAGGAGTTGGAAGGGAAAGCAGGGTTAATTCACCACTTATATTGAGGCAGGGAATAAAGGAAGAATTGTATAACAAGATAAAAGTAAGAAATACAAAAGAATTAATATTTTTAAAAATATTCTAAAACCAAGGAAATAGGTGGAAATAGAAGATATGGGGATTGAGGAATAGGGAAAGATAGAAAGAATAGATTTTCTTTAAAGCAGATTAACTAAAAATAAGTAGAGAAAAAGTAGTCATTAGAAAGAATAATTACCAAAACAAAAAACAAAAAAAGCCACAATTCACAAAAAAATAACATTAGAAACAAATGGTAGTAAATACAACACTCATTATCAAAACTTTGCATGTGAATGGATGAAACAATTCAATAAAATGAAAAAAGAATGATAAATTAGGAAAGAAATAATAAAATTAATCCCCATAGTACATTGCTTGCAAGAAAGACAGCTAAAAAGGAAATATATTAAAAGAATAAAAACAAGGGGTTTGAACAAAATTTACTCCAAAAAATGAGGAGCTATAATCATGTTATCAGATAAATCAAAACCAAAAATTGAAAGATAAAGATAAATAAAGAAGCTAAAGGAACCACAGACAATAAACTTATATCGACATTAAATTTGTAAGGACAAATGGCGTAGTCATAATAACCAAACAAGGACAAATAAAATAGAATATAAATTAGAAGCAAAAGATAAATCAAGTAGAGCTGTAGATGAGCAACACTAAATTATTTACATTCAAAGTTGTAAATAAAATCTTGTCAAATAGACTATAGAAATTCACCCAAGAAACCATATCTAATGAACCAATGTTTATATCAGGAATGGAAAGAAGATAAAATATAAGTTTCAAACAAAAAAAACCCACAATTTTTTGTTCTTCAGTTATTTTTCAGTTGTATTCAATTCTTTGTGACTCAATTTAAGGTTTTGTTTACAATAATACTAAAGTGATTTGCCATTTCTTTCTCCAACTCATTTTACACATGAGGAAACCGAGGAAAGCAAGGTTAAGTGACTTGCTTAGGATCACACAACTAATGAGTATCAGAAGCCAAATTTGAATTTAGGAATATGAGTCTTCTTAACTTCAGGTCCTGCACTCAAATCAATGGACTACCTAGGTGTCCCATATTCAACATAAGTAATCATCTTAAAAACAAACAAATCCCGAAACTCAAGAAAATCTCAATGCTGTAGGGAAAAAAAATGACAAACTATAACATTTATTATATTAAAAATCCTAAAATTAAGAGTATAGAGAAAACTTTTTTAATATCATGAAAAATATGTAAGTTTAAAAAAAATTAAAGCAAGCATCAGATGCAATAAGGATAAAGTAGAAGATTTTCCAGTAAATTCAGAAGTAAAACCAGGGTGGCTACTATCCTCACTGCTATTTGATATCATTCTTTGATATGATATACTTGCAATAACAGTAAGACAAGAACAAGAAATTTAAGAAAAAATGATAGGTTAAAAGACTAAAAACAGCTATGTGTATTAAAAATAAATAAACTTAATACAATAAAAAGAAAAAAATAACTTTGTATTTGCTGAAAATAGTATGGCTTACTTAGAAAATGCTAGAAAAGCTGGATATGATGACATATGCCTATAATCCTAAATCCCAGGTAAGCTAAAACTCTTGAATTTAAGAGTTTTGAGATTCAGTGAACTAAACCAAATTGCAAGTCTAAATTAATTTGGGTACAATATAGTGAGACCTCATGAACGAGGGACTAGCAGACCACAGAAGGAGGGGTAAACTCACCCAGGAAGGAAATGAAGCAGGTAAAATCTTCTGTGTTGATTAATAATGGGATCCAGCCTATAAGTAGCTTCCTTCTATCCCCAGGATGACAGGGAGATCTAATTTATTTTTTAAAGTTTAGGGAATTAGCAAAGATTTTAGAAAATAACAAAGTTGCTGACTAAAAACTCTCCAAATCAACATCGTTTCTATATAATAGTAGCAAAATCAATGAAATAATAATAAGTGAAATTTTATTCAAAATGTTGTTCAATGCACAAAATTTTTTTGGATCATTCTACCAAAGAACAGAAAATATTTACATAAGTTAATTGATAAAGTGATCCATAAAGAAATGAAAAATAATTTAAAATGCCGGAGCAATTTTCAACACTCATACTTGGGTCATGCTAACATAATAAAAAATTATAGTACTACTCAAGTTAATTTACAGTTTTAAGGCTATCCCAATCAAATTATCAAAAGGATACTTTATGAGTATAAAAATAAATAGAGTTACTTGAAAAATCTTAATTTCTAAAGGCTCAAGGGAAGTAATGAAAAAAGGAAGAATGAAGAGAGAATAGCACTTTCAGTCTAGGGACTACAGTCATCAAACCTTTGGGTATTATTAAAAGACAGAGAAGATTTAAAAAAGGAAGAGATAAGATAGAGCTACAAACAATGGGATTCAATAACCCTATGCTTAAAAAACTGGAAAAAGTAAGTTACTTAGAAAATAACTCTGTATTTAATAAATACCAGGAAACTGAAAAGTTTATTGGTAGAAGTTGAGCTTAGACTAATAACTTACACCATGTTTTATAATAAATTCAAAATTGTAACATGATCTTAATATTAAAATTCATGCCATTAAAAAGGTGGAAAAAAAACAAATTATATGTTTTTCATAGCTATGGTTAATAGAGAAATTCTTAGCTAAACAAGGGTTTGTGGCAATTATATAATATTTGATTACATGAAATTAAAAACTTTTGTTATAAGTAAAATTAATTCATCTAGTTTAAGAGTAGTCAAATGAAGGGAGGGAGGAAATTATTTTAATTAAATTTCTCAAAATAGGGTTTTGTAAAAAAGGTATTATGAAAACAAAAAACATTTTCCATTAGAAAAATGGTTATAAAATATTTATAATCAATTAACAGCCATCCAAAAAAAGTTTTGGATTGACAATGAGAGAAATACTTATCAAAAACAACCCCAAGATTTCACCTTACACCCACCAAATTGAACAGATGGTCAAAAAAAAAAAAAGTCAGTGTTAAAGAGATTGTAGTAACATAGCCACATTAGTAGTACATTTCTGGTAGAGCTATGAATCAACAGAACCATTCTGCAAATAAAATTGAAATTATACAAATAAAATCATTAAAATATCAATATCCTTTGATCCAGAGTTCCCACTAAGTATATATGTCAGGGAAGGAATTAATTAAAAACAAGAACAAGAAGAGGAGGAAGAGGAGGAAGAGGAAGAACTGAAATACAAGGGCAACAAATACAAAACCATCAAAAGTAAATGCTGCAAAATTACAAAAGAACAAGTTTGCCCCTAAAAAGATGTGAGAGGACACTATCTCTTCCTCTGCAGGTATGGGAGGTCCACTATTGTAAAATATTGCATGTGTTTTTAGACTTTTTCAATCTTTTTGTTGTGTTTTGATGTTTTTCCCTTCTTTTTTCTCTTAATTTTTTTTAAAATTTATTATTATATGAGGTATCTCTCTGGGAGAATAGGGGTGAGGAATACAGGAAGAAATTTAGAGGATATAAACAAAGTTAATAATACAAATTTCCTTTTATTTTAAATTAAGATTTTATCTGAGGTTTTGATTGCCAGTAAAATAAAATGGAGAGGGGCAGATCAATGCTATAATCCTTTGTAGTTCTAATATTCTTTGTTTTCAGCTTGTTCATATCTCTAATATTTTTAGTCTCTGTTTTAACATTTTAGGTTTGACATTCAAACATTTTTTAAGACCAATTCTGGCCCTACCAGCCTATGATTCTAATAATTAGTAAACTTATTTTTATTATTTGTTTTCTAAAACATCACCAACCTAAGATTATTTCTCAGATATGCAGCCTATAATTTTTCTCCTGTTTCACACTGGAGTTCTATGGAAGGAGCATATTGCCAAACAATATCACCACTCAATAAACATTTGAATGTCTGACCAAATGAATGTGAATTAAAAATCTTAGCTCAGTAAATCTCTCAGATTTGTGACTTGCCTTTTAATATTCATTTTCCCCTTTAATGTACATAAAAGATATTTCCCAAATTAGTGAAAAATATGGCTTGAAACTTGTATATTTAAAAATTAACTTTATTTTATTTTTCTTCTCCTTATACTTAGCAAAAATGTTTTTGGCAGGGAGTGGCATAGTCTGCTCAGGTTTATCTTATCAAGGATTTGTCTCAATCTCTTTATGTAAAACTGATGGCAGTCATTAAGCCCTGGGTAGATTTTAATCTGGTCAAGGTCTTTCTTAATTACACTTGAAAGATTTAATGGGGAGATGACTTAACTGTTTACATCTGTTGGATGGACACAAGAGTATGTATTTCCTAACATTTAACTCTGGGAAACAGTTAGAAAGCTCTGAGCTTCCAGATTTGTTCCCCTAATTTGTTCTTGGAAAACTGATCATAATATTGAAGAGATTTTCACCAGAAGAGATTCATGTTGCACTTTGTTAGTCCTCTAAGATCACCTCTTCAATATAATTTATTATATATTATTATGAAGCTTATTATATCTTTTAGTTTTCTGTAATTCTTACTACCCTCTTTTTAATATTTTTTAATTTATGGAATAAAACAAGAATTTCCATAACAGTATAACAAAAAAAGACAGTACATGATTAAAAATCTATTATGTACAACTTGCTGTTTTTTAAAAATATATAATGAAATTATCTTGTAAACTTTTTCTCCCCATTTTTTTCTGCCCTTCCTTCCTCTTACTCCATTCCCACACTAGAGATGACTACCATTAAACACAAATAGGCATAGAGATATAATAGATATATACACATGTAAAATCATTCTATTCATAATTCTATTTGTCAGTTCTTTCTCTAGATACAGATAGTGTCTTTCTTTATATGTCCTTTATAGTTAATTAAAATATTTATAGTAGCCAAAATTACTTATTCACTCAAAGTCTTTCCTAAAACAGTATTGCTGTTACTCTATCCATTTTTATCTTGGTTCTGCTCATTTTGCTGTTAGTTATTTCATGAAAATCTTTCTGTGTTTTTCCAAGATAATTCTAAGATTATATTTCTTATAATATATAGTATTTTATCACAATCATATAGTACAAATTGTTCAATTATTTCTCAATATATTACTACTATGAGGGGAGGGGAACACAAAGAAGGAAGGAAGGAATGGAGGGAGTAGAAAGAAGGGAAGAAAGGAGAAAGGAAGGGAGGAAACGAGGGAAAAAGTAGGAAGAAAGGAAAGGAGGAGGAGGGGAGAGAGAGAGAAGAAGAAAAAGAGAAAGAGAAATTAGGAAAGAGAAAGAAAGATCACTTTATAGGGTCTAATAGGGGAAGATAACATAAAAGGGCGTTGAAAAAGAGAGTGTGGGAGGTTAGATTGAGAGAGTCAAGAGGTAGTCTGGAAGAAAAGTAAAGAAGGGAGACCAGCTAGTCTTAGCATTCCTCAAAAGTGGAGTTCTGAGAGAAATTCACAAATCAGAAGAGAGAGCCTTTAGAGTAAAGGGATCTTCCAAGATGTGCAAGCCACAGAGAACTGAAATATTTTCCAGAGTGAGAAGGTTACAGGAACATGGTAGAGAAGTAGCAAAGAAAAGGAATAGAGATTTTGTGGCACTTTAAATGAACCTAAAGTATTCTGCCTGAAAAGCTTATCCTAATGTTGTTCCTGTTGCTGAAAATCGAAACATTATTTACCTGAACTGATAAAGTCATGAATATATTAAAGTTAAAGATACTTGTCTATTTGTATGCTATATCCTCATGCTAGTTGCAGTGTCAAGAATATCACAGTAGGCAAAAGCTTTAGAGATGACTCTAGGCCCACTGATTTTTTTTTTAAATTCATGTTCTGGAACTTTAAATAAATCAATATTCACTAAGCACCTACTATGTATTAGACACTGTTCTAAGAGCTGGAGATATGAAAGATAATAGACGGTCCCTGCCTAAAAAAAACAAAAACAAAAAACAAAAAACAAAACAAAACAAAACAAAAAAAAACTACAATCTAATCGAGAATATTATAAATATATACAAAACAAGCTATATGCAGCATAAATAGGCAATAATTAAAAGAGAGAAAGCATTAAAATTAGGAAAAATTGAGAAGTCTTCCTGTAGAATATGGGATTTTAATTGATACTTAATAGAAGTCAGGAAGTCAGAGCAGAGAAAGGAAGAGCTTTCTCAGCATGGAGAATAGTCAGGTCTCTCTCTCACTAAATGTTTTCTGGAAATGGAAGAGGGCTGGTCATGAGAAGTCAGGTTCCTTTTTTTTTTAATTAAAGCTTTTTATTTGCAAAACATATGCATGGGTAATTTTTCAATATTGACCCTTGCAAAACTTTCTGTTCAAAATTTTTCTCTTCTTCCTCCCATCCCCTTTCCTAGATGGCAGGTAATTCAACACATGTTAACCATGTTAAAATATATGACAAATCCAATGAATGCATACATATTTTTAACAGTTACCTTGCTGAACAAGAAAAATCAGATCTAGAAAGGAAAACAAAACAAAATGAAAGCAAACATCAACAGAAAACATGGAAATACTATATTGTGGTCCACACTCAGATAGCACAAGCCTTTCTCTGGGTGTATAAAGCTTTCTTCATCACTGAACAACTAGAACTGGTTTGAAATATCTTATTGTTGAAGACTGCCATGCCCATCAGAATTGATCATCATATAGTTTTGTTGTTGCCATGTATAATTATCTCCTGGTTCTTCTCATTTCACTCAGCATCAGTTCATGCAAGTCTCTCCAGACCTCTCTGAAATATTCCTGCTAGTCGTTTCTTATAGAACAATAATATCCCATGACATTTATATACCATAATTTATGATGATGACCCAGCAGTGTTTCTATTGGGCCTATATCCATATACACAGCAACAATAAGACTATATGATAATCTATTTTGATGGACATGGTTCTCTCCAACAACAAGATATTTCAAACCAGTTCCAGCTGTTCACCAATGAACAAAGCCATGTATAGCCAGGGAGAGGCCTGTGGGATCTGAGTCTGGACCACAACATAGCATTTTCACACTCTCTATTGATATTTGCTTGCATTATATTTTCCTTTTCAGTTTTTTTTTTCCTTTCCTGTACATCAAGATAACTGCATAAATATGTATACACATATTTAATCTGTAAAATATTGTAACATAATTAACATATATTAGACTTTCTTCCATCTAGGGGAGGGGTTGGGGGGTAGGAGGGAAAAAATTGTAACAGAAAGCTTTGCAAGGGTCAATGTTGAAAAATTACCTATGCATATGTTTTGCAAATAAAAAGCTTTAACAACAAAAAAGAATAATTTTTTCTTTTAAATCTTCTAACACTTAAGCCTTTTTTTTTTAACGTACCTTTCCCCAGAATATAGATAAGACAACAAAGTGATATATTGGATAGAATGCCAAGCCTAGATTAAGGAAGACTCATTTTCCTCAGTTCAATTCTGGTCCTGGGGTAGAGCCAAGATGGTGGAGAGTAGACAGGTCTTTGTTTGAACTGTTCCTGGCTTCCCTCAGATCAACATCAAATCAAGCCTCTAAATTGGTTTTAGAGTGATAAAATACACAAATATTTAGAGTGTAGTGAATTTCCAGCGGAAGATATTTTAGAGGAACTTTAGGAACTCCCCATCAGTGGGGAGAGAAGGGAAGGTAGCCCAGTACAGGCACAGCACAAGAAGACCTAGGGCAGTCCAGGGTGGAGAGGCCTCTATGAGCAACGATAATCTACAAGGATGATCTTAGCCAAAATACAAGTGTTGGCTACTCTGTCCTGGTTCAGAAGCCAGTTGGCCAGCAGACTAGCTGTGAAACCTTCAATGAAACTACAAAAGGCAAATAGTGAGTCCCTGAACCCCAGAATAACATGAAATTTAGCCATGCTACACAGCACAGGAAGGAAGCAAGCAGCACCAGCCCCAGTGTAGCATGAAGCTCCAATCACTTGTAGAGAAAGCTTGGGACAATCCCTTTTGCCCTCAAAGCAGACCTCAACTTTTAAAAATGAGCAAAAATGTACAAAAGAGCTCTGACCATGGATAGTTTTTATGGAGATAGGGAAGAATATATTTAGAACCCTGAAGACACAAAGGGTGGTATGAGTTGGTTTCCATATCACTAAGGCTTTCTTAGAAAAATTCAGAAAGGATCTTAAAAGAGAGTTGGAAAAAAGAAAGAAAACTTTGCAGAAGAATTTGGAAAAAGAAACACAGAATTATCTAAAGAAAACTCATTAAAAACAGATTTAGTGAAATAGAAAAAGAATATAACTCCTAAAAATTGATCTGATGAAATGGAAAGAGAAACCAACTTTTTGAAAAACAGAACTTGTGAAATGGACAAAAAAATCCAATAAAGAAAATGATTCATTTTAAAGTTCAATTGGTCAAATGCAAAAGGAGATAAAAAAGCTAACTGGAGAAAGTAATTTACTAAAAATTAGGATTGAACAAATGGAAGTGAATGACTCAATGAGACATCAAGAATCAATCAAACAATCAAAAAATGAAAAAAAATAGAAGAAAATGTGTAATATAGTATTGGAAAAACAATACCTGGAAAATAGATCCAGGAGAGACAACCTAAGAATTATTGAACTATCTGAAAACTATACTGAAAAAAGAGCCTATGACAACTTCTTTCAAAAAATCATCAAGGAAAACTCCCCTGATGTCCTAAAACAAGAGGGTAAAATAGACATTGAAAGAATTCACTGATCACCTCCTGAAAGAGACCCCAAAATGAAAACTATAAGGAATATTGTAGCTAAATTTCAGATTTATCAGATCAAGGAGAAAATACTGGAAGCAGCCAGAAACAAACAATTCAAATATCGAGGAGCCACGATCAAGATTACCCAGGACCTAGCAGCTTCCACTCTAAAAGATTAAAGGGTCTAGAATATGATATTCTGAAGGGTAAAGGCACTTCAATTGAAGCTAAAAATCAAAGCATATCCAGCAAAATTAAGCATTATCTTTCAAGGGAAAGGATGAACATTCAATGACATAGGTGAATTTCATTTATTTTTTATGAAAAAACCAGAGCTGAGCAGAAAATTTGATCTTCAAATACAAAATTCATAAGAAGCATAAAAAGATAACAAAGAAATGGAAAAAAGTTTGCATCTTAAAGGGCAAAAAAGACTACAATTGAGGGAAAGAAGGAAGGGGAATGTGCATTGTGTGAACCTTAATCTCATCAGATTTGGAACAAAAGGAGAATATTACACATATTTAGTTTCATTTACTCTCTATATAGGGAGATCGGAGAGAAAGGGGAAAGGCTAATAGAGGAGAACAGAAGTAGAAGGGGAAAAGGAGAAGAAAGTGGGAGGGGTTACAAAAGGGAAGGGCTGTTTGAGAGAGATGTTGATCAGAAGCAAAATACTGATGAGAAGGAAAAGAGGGAAATGAACGAGAAAAGCATGACTTACAGAAAATAAGACAGTGGGAAATACAGAATTAGTCATTTTAACTCCCCAATGGGAATGGTAATTCTCCCATAAAATGGAAGCAGATAACAGACTGGATTAAGAGCCATACTCCTACAATATGTTGTTTACAAGAAACACATTTAAAACAGAGTGATATATACAGAGTAAAGGTAAAAGGCAAGAGCAGAATCTATTATGCTTCAGCTGAAGTAAAAAAAAAAAAAAGCAGGGGTAGTAATTCTGATCTCAGATAAAGCCAAAGTAAAAATAGATCTTATTAAGAAATAAGAAAGAAAAGTACATGTTGATAAAGACTACCATAAATAATGAAGTAACATCAATATTAAGCATATATACACTAAGTGATATAGCATTCAGATTCCTAGAGGAGATGTTAAGAGAGCTGCAAGAAGAAATAGACTGCAAAACTATACTAGTGGGGTATTCAGACCTTGCTCTCTCAGAACTAGATAAAATGAACCACCAAATAAATAAGAAAGAAGTTAGGGAGATAAATAGAATCTTAGAAAAGTTAGGTATGATAGATCTGTGGAGAAAAATTGAATACATTTTTCTCAGTGGTACATCAAACATATACCAATCTGTTAAATGACAAATCATAGACAATATTGATAATTTCATCCATTAGAATGACAATAATGTGACAACATACCAAAATTTATGGGATTTAGCCAAAACATTTCTTAGAAGTTTTATATCTCTGTTTGCTTACTTGCATAAAATAGAAAAAGAAATCAGTGAATTGCCATGCAACTAAAAAAGCTAGAAAAAGAACAAATTAAAAATCCCCAATTAAATACAAAATTTGAAATTCTGAAAACACAATATAAAATATTTGGAAGTCGACCTACCAAGGCAAAGTCAGGAACTATATGAACACAATTGCAAAACACTTTCTACACATACAATGTCAGATCTAATTAATAGGAGGAATATCAAGTGTCCATGGGTAGACCAAGCTAATATAATAAAAATGACAATTCTACCTAAATTAATGTACCTATTTGGTGCTATACCAAACAAACTGCCAAGAAATTATTTTACAGAACTAGAAAAAATAATAACAAAGTTTATCTGGAAGAACAAAAGGTCAAGAATTTCAAGGGAATTAATGAAAACCTGCAAATGAAGTTGGGTAGCTTTACTAGACCTAAAAGCATATTATAAAGCAGTGGTTATCAAAACCATTTGGTACTAGCTAAGAAATAGAATAGTAGATCAGTGGAATAGGTTAGATACACAAGACACAATCAGCAATGACTATAGTAATCTAGTGTTTGATAAATCTGAAGACCCCAGCTTCTAAGTTAACTCCCTATTTGCCAAAATTGCTGAGAAAATTGGAAAATATTATGGCAGAAAGTAGTCATTGACTAACATCCAACACCCTGTACCAAGATAAGGTCAAAACTGGTTCATAATTTAGAAAAAAAGAGTGACATTATAAGCAAATTAGAAGAACAAAAAATAGTCTACCTCTCAAACTGTGGAGAAGGAAGGAATTTGTGGCCAAAGAATAATTAGAGTACATTATGAAAGGCAAAATAAATAATTTTGCTTATATTAAGCTTTAAAAAATTATATAAACAAAACCAATGCAGACAGGATTAGAAGGAAAGCAGAAAACTGGGGGAAAAATTACAACCTGTGGTTCTGGTAAAAGCCTCATTTATAAAATAAATAGAGAATTGACTCAAATTTATAGGAATACTAGCATTCTCCAATTGATAAAGGGTAAAAAGATATGAACATATAATTTTCAGATGAAGAAATTAAAACCATTTTTAGTCATATAAAAAATGCTCTAAATCTCTATTGATCAGAGAAATGTAAATTAAGACAATTCTGAGGTACCACTACATACTTTGCATGAACTGATGCCGAGTGAAGTGAGTATAAACAATAGAACATTGTACATGGCCACAAGATGATACCATGATCAATTTTGATGGACATGGCTATTTTCAACAATAAGGTAATTCAGGCCATTTCCAATAGACTTATGATAGAGAGAGCCGTCTCCACCCAGAGAGAGGACTGTGGGGACTGAATGGGGATCATAACACAGCATTTTCACTCTTTTTATTATTGTTTGCTTGCATTTTATTTTCTTTCTCATTTTTTCTTTAGTATTTTCACTTTTTTTATTGCTTTCTTTTGTTTTCTTTCTCATTTCCCCCCCCTTTTTGATCTGATGTTTCTTGTGCAGCATGATAAATGTTGAAATATATTTAGAAGAATTGCACATGTTTAACCTACATTGAATTACTTCTGGTCTAAGAAAGGAGGTGGCAGGAGGAAGAAAAAAATTGGAACACAAGTTTTACAAGGGTGAATGTTGAAAACTATGCATGTATTTTGAGAATAAAAACCAACACAAAACAAAACAAATTTGGTCTCAGACACTTACTAGCTGTAGTAAATTACTAAATCCTCTTTGTCTCAGTTTCTTCATCTATAAAGTGAGTGGGATGAGGAATCGGCAAACTGTCCCAATATCCCATATGGATTGCCAAGAGCTGGTCATGATGGCAACAATTGAACAACAAATAGAAGTTAGAATACTGACTCTGATACTGTCTAAATTTGTCAACAAGTCCAATGACCTTTTCTCTTTTTTGTGATAGCTTTTTATTTTTGCAAATACATTCAAAAATAGTTTTCAACATCTACCCTTGCAAAACGTTGTGTTCCAAGTTTTTCTTCCTCTCTTCTCAATTTCCCCCTCCCCTAGATAGTAATAATCCAATATACATTAAACATATGCAATTCTTTCAAAACATATCTCTTGCCCAAGAAAAATCAATTCAAAGTAGAAAAAAAATTAGAAAGAAAAAAACAAGTAACAAAACAATAACAACAAACGTGAAAATATTGTATAATGATCCATATTCAGCTCCACAGTCTTTTCTCTGGATGCAGATGACTCTCTGTATCACAATGTTCTTTTCTCCATCCTCATTTTCTTTGACTTCTTTCTCATCTTTGACACTCATGTTGACTCTCCTTGACACTATCTTTTCTCTAGATTTCCAAGACACTACTACCTCCTGGTTCTCTTCTTACCTGACTGACTATTCTTCTGTCTCCTTTTCTGGTTCTTCCTCTAGGTCCTGCCCTCTAACCATAGGTGTCCTTCAGGATTCTTTCCTTGTCCCTGTTTTCTTCTCCCTCCTATATTAGTTCACTTGGTGATCTCATTGGTTCCTGTGGATTTAATTACTACTTCTGCTGATCATTCTTAATTCTATGTCACATAGGCATTTTTCCAATAATGCCCACATCTCTCTTCTGACAATGCTACTACTCTGGTACAAGCTCTTATCACCTCAAATCTTGATTACTCCAGTATCATCCTGGTGCATATACCTTACTCAAATCCATATTCAAAACAGTCATCAAAGTGATTTTCCAGATCCAAATATGTCACTTCTTACTCTAGTGCCTCCCTATAATCTCCAAGACCAAAACTAAAATTCTCTTTTTAGCACTAAAAACACTTTATAACATAGTCCCCTCCTACCTTTCCAGTATTCTCACACTTTGTTCCCCATTGCCTACTTTAGAACCAGTGATAATGGCCTTCTGGCTGTTCCACAAATAAAAATCTCCATCTTTTAGTTCCATTTATTTTCTCTGATTATTCCCCATGCTTGGAATTCCCTGTCTCTTCAGTTCCTCTTATTAACTTCCCTGCCTTCCTTTAAATCCAACCAAAATGCTATTTTTACTGGAAGACTTTCCCAACTCTTCTTAATTCTAATAACTTCTCTTTTTTGAAATTCATCCTATTGTCATTAACAGTCATTCCTTCCACATTGCAGGGATTAGGAATGTGATACCCTCATGATCTGGAAAATTTGTTTAAAATTTTTTGGCCCTCCCTTCAAACCAGAGAAGTTTGAATTACTATGGTATTCAAAGATAAAATACATTAGCATCATACAATATTCTACATATATTTTGTGTATTTCTGAGTTTCTAAACCTTTTTCTGTGGCTCTTGCTGGCCTTCACATGTCATCTGTGACTTTCACAAAAATCCCTCCTCTAAGTTCCCATTAAATTTCTTATGCCAAAAATGTTCGTGGCACCCCTTTTTGTAGTGGCTAGAAACTGGAAACTGGCTGCCCATCAATTGGAGAGTGGCTGAATAAATTATGGTATGAATGTTAGGGAATATTATTGTACTATAAGAAACGACCAGCAAGATGATTTCAGAGAGGCCTGGAGATACTTGCATGAACTGATGCTGAGTGAAATGAGCAGAATCAGGAGATTATTATACATGGCAACAACAAGACTATATGATGATCAATTTTGATGGACATGGCTCTCTTCAACAATTAAATGTTTCAAACCAGTTCCAATTGTTCAGTGATGAAGAAAGCCATATACACCCAGAGAGAGGGATATGAAATGTGGATCACAACATAACATTTTCATGCTCTCTATTGATTTTTGCTTGCATTATGTTTCCCTTCTCAGATAGTTTTTTCTTGTAGATCTGACTTTTCTTGCACAGCAAGATAACTGTAAAAATATGTATACACATATTCGATTTGTCAAGTATTTTAACATAATTAACATGTAGTAGACTTCCTGCCATCTAGGGGAGTGGTGGGGACTAGGGGAGGAATTTGTAACAGAAAGTTTTGCAAGGGTCAATGTTGAAAAATTACCCATACATATGTTTTGCAAATAAAAAGCTTTAATAAAAAAAATTTCCTTTGCCAACTTGTAATATATGGAAACCACAATGGGGAAAGTATCAGTGGGGAAGGGATAGTTATATATACACCTTGTTTGTATATATTTGTTTGCGCATTATCTTCTCTATTATATTTTAAGCTCTGCTAGGATAGGGACTATCTTTTGCTTCTTTATGTATCCTCAGTGCTACAGTATTTTACAGTATGTGCCAGAGGACATAGTAGGCTCTTAATAAGTTATTATTTATCAAGTGTTTATTACTGTGACATTGGGCAAAACTTCTCACTTCTCTGAGCTATGTTTTTCTCTTCAGGGTATCTTCAATCTTGTTTTTATATGGGTTCATTGATCTACTGGGACAGCTTCATTTGCCCTGTTTACCTCCTGAGATTTGTAGCTCAGGATATTTGTAGTACCTGAAGAAAGCATGCTGGAGGACAGTAGTTTTTAGTCAGAGCTCCACTAAGTCTGGAAAGTGAAATAGAAAAACTCTAGATAATACAATAATCTATCTATAATATGCTAGTTTCCTGTCATTGTGTCCTTTGGATGTATGAGTCAGGATGTACCAAATAGGTACATCCTCTGGAACATTTTATTTGTAGCCTATTTTGCTGATGGAGAGAGAGTTCTCCCAAGTTTTATATTGTAGAAAATGATAAAACCAAAATCTCTGGAGTTTGACACTGGTTATTACTTTCCTTGATACTCTCTTCTCTCTGTATTGCTTGTCAGTGAGTGATATAATTGGTAGACACATGCACATATAACCCTAGAGAGATAAGTAAATCTGGAACCAGCTATAAATGTTCCATTGCACTAAACTATCCTTCCTATACTCATAAATCTCTTGGTGTTACTGAAGTGGCAGATACGAAGAGTATAGAGCCCTTCCTCATTTCATTTTAAGCAATAGCCACTTAGGAATTGTTGGATTCTTTATGTTTACCTGAAACTGTATGTCTGACTGTCATATTGTATATTCAGGATAAAACAGTCATAAACTCTTTGAAGCAATGAGGGATAATATACACAGCAATGTTCTTAGAGTCAAAAGACCTAATTTGGAACTAAAATTCTAAGACTTTCCACCTATGTGAACAATTTCTCTCTTTTAGCCTCAGTTTTTCTTCAACTATAAAATGGGGATAATATCTGTATTAATTATTAGATTTGTTCTGGATCGAAAAGGTATTTTCTATACTTAAAAAGAGTCTCCCACTAACAATGAGTTAGCATTGATATTAGAACAGGATGTAAACATAATACTCTGTCTCCTGTAATTATGTCTCTGTACCTGCTATCACCCCTTGCTAGAATACTGTTTCATCACCTATACCTCTTAAAGTTTCCTAGCATACTTTAGGAAATTAGCTCAAATCCCATCTTCTACAGGAAAACTTTCTTTTTTTTTCTTTAGCTACTGGCTTCAAGATTATTTTTTTTCTTCTGAATAGAATTCTATATACCTAGATATTTACATGCTCTCTCCACATCCTCCATTAGAATTATGTTCCTTCTGAGCAAGAACTGTGATTTTCATTTTTGTTTGTTTGTTTTTACTATTCTTTGTATTCCTAGAAATTAGCACAGTACCTGGTACATAGTAAGTGTATTGAGTAACTAATAAATACTTGTTGACTAACTTCTTGGATGATTTAAAGACAATATTTACTCCCTTATTTGACAGAGAAGTAGTAATAATACTATATTACAAAAAAGAAAAGCAAAAAAAATGCTCCTGTATAGATGACTATAGGATGGTACCCACAATGAGCTCTACCCACTCCAGTGCCTCCAAATTCTAAAATATATTGCGTTAATGAAAGAATATCCTTTTTGTCTTATCAGTGCCATAGCTAGAAAAAATGCAGTCTGGTTTGTTAGAGCATTAGCACATCTTCAGCAGAATAGAAACTCAGCCTTCCTACTTAGCATCAACTTGTTCCACAACCCACCTTTCTTTCCCCTTTTTCTCTTTGGTTTTTAACAGATGGCAGAATTTCCTCTTTGTTATTTGCCAGTACAAATTATTTTCTTGCTTTAGCCATAGGAAGGTTAAGTTTCCTCTTAATGCAACTGAGAAAAATTATTCTGGTTTTCTGTATTGAATTGGATTATATCATTTTGTTTTTAGGAAAATGCATCATCAGTTGTATTACAAGTAGGATTTTGTTAATTATAAACTTCTTCAAAAGGCAATGGCTTAGAACTTTCCAATATTCCTTATTTTTCAATAGATATTAACATTTTGTTTCTTTGCACAGTGTCCCCAATTCCCTGAAGTTTTGCCTCCTTGAATGCTAAAAACCCAGGCCTGTGGCAGCCTGGGAATTCCTTTGTTCACTTTCAGAATTTGTACAGCCTTCAGAGTTTGCTGACAAATTGGTCCATCAGTCTCCTGGTTTTGGTCCCCATTAGTTAGACACGAATCGCTAGTGCACCCTCTCTGCTAATGGGAGTCTCAGTTTTCTGGAGCGTAAAGTTAATCTTGGCATAATTAAAATACTGCTTTGTTTATGGATACTTGGCTCTGTTGGCAAAGCCCATAAATATTTGTATAGCTGGTGGTCCTGGACCATTGCTCCTTGGACTTTCTGCTTCGCTCTGATTATCATAATGGACTGATCAGAAGTCATTTTGTGAAATCCCTAACAGTTTCTAAAGTCATCTCCTACCTAGTCATCTAGTCCCCCTAGAGAAAAACTAGAACCAGCAAGTAGAAATGAAAGATAAAATGTAGAGTGTAGAAAAAAATGTATTTCTATGGTCAGAAGGATAATTTGAATCTCAACTTTGCTATTTATTGACTTTGATTTTGAGCAAATTAACTTACAGAATCTCAGAAATAAGAAGGAAAAAAAAAGGCCATCTAAGTACAAACTATTCCTTATTTGGAGAACACTAAAATAGTTTGGAAAGCTTTTCCTTCTATCTAGACAAAATCAATCTGACTTCAATTTCCAACCTTTTTTTTCCTTTTTTTCTTTTTTTTTTCTTACTTTGTAAGAAAAGCTCTCTGAAGCCGTTTTAAAATCCATCAAATGATGCATTACGCTCAGTAAGCACTGGTGTCCCTTCTGGTGTGAACATTATATTATCATATGATCCCACAATCCTTGATTGAAAGGAAGCCAATTTTTTGCTGAATAGAAAAGCTTGCTAATAATTTTAAGTATTGGAAAATGTAATGGACAATGCAATTATGTGAAGGGGGTTCCCCATGCCTTTAATGGAGGGATTTGAGGTAGATGCAACATAGAATACTGTTCAAGTTGTGACTGCCCTACATGACATGTGAGATGCCTCAGAGATTAGAATTTTGATATTTCTCTGAAAAGCCTTATCAAGTCACATGCTTGGTAGGGTAGTGTTTAGAGTTGCATCAATTTGGGACAATGCTCCATTTCATTATTGTCTTTCCAAGTGCTAAAATGATTCTAAAAGAGATTTCATTCCCTTAAGTTGGATGTGAGATCCTCAAGGAGTTATCTTCATAATGGAAGTGAAGGTTTTCTCTGGACAACTCCAAATAAGGATTGTAGTTATCACCCTAGCAATTTTAAAGACTCTCTTTGAAATTGAGGAGAGGCTCATAAATTGTTTTCACAGTGTTTTCAGACCAGCTGTTAGCCCTGTTTGCTGACTCCCTGAATTATTAGACAGTGCTCTGTCACCCTGTTTATCATGGAGTGTTTGGATTGCCAGGTTTGGCAAGAAATTTTGCTTCCTCAAGGAATATCCTATTCTGCAAATCAGAGTTTAATACCAACTGAATCTCATCCATCATGACTAAAGTCTGCCTTACACAGCATGAATTACATTATTATATTCATTTGCTGCCATAAGTCTCTGGAATGGCTGAGTTGTTTTTACCATTTGCTCAGTTTAAGGGAGCAAGGCAATCTTTCACTGTGTGTTTTCAATTCATAGACTAAAATGGTCTGTTTCTTTTTCCACCAGTGTATGAGACCACATGAACATGCTTTAGGAAAATGAGCTATATGACCTTGGAAAAGATTGGTCTTTCATTGATGGCTTTTCAACTTAAGAATGTCATGTATGTTCAAGCTAACTGTGTCCCCAATCTCTGAAACTCAGTGACCTCATCTGTAAAATGAGATGATTAGACTAAATACTTCTCAAATGTTTATAATCTTTACTCTATTTTATAGCATTCTATGTTCCCTTCAAGTTCAAGTATATGTTCTATCCTCTGAAGTTATTTCTGTTATAACACTATGTTTTAAGGTTCATTGCAACTCCAACATGTTTTGTTCTCAGGTCCTATCTAGGTTTAATATTCTTTGTTCTTTGTTAAAGTATTCTATGTTCTAGGGTGCCCTCCACATTTAACATTCTCTAATTTATGATCTAAAACTCTAAGTTCTATTTCAACTTGAATATTCTTTAATATTAGAAGTGTTTAATGACAGACTAATTTATATCATTAGCCTAAGAGGATGGCCAACATTTAGTGTTTAATAGAAACAAATCTTGAAATATCTGTGATTTTATCAACATATGTTATACTAATTAGTAGACTTAATGCTGATGCAAAACTTAACCCAGGGAGGGTTAAGTTGATGATCTAACAAAAGCATTGTATTCTAAAATTTTGGTACCTTGAAGCCAACCTGGTAAAGAGCCTCTATAATGTTATGTCATTCATCCATTGGACAATAGACATCATTTGATCTTTACCTATCATTTGTTGTGACCTGCTAGCATCTGTAGTTTGGGAACATTGAAAACCTAAGGTCACCTTCAAACCTTGATGAATGAGATAATATGGTCTATCTTTCTTTCTTTTTTAATAATAGCTTTTTATTTTCAAAATATATGCAAAGATAATTTTCTTGAAAAAGGTTGTATTACAATTTTTTTATCCCTCCCTTTTCTCCATCCCCTCCCCTACATAGCAAATATTCTAATATATGTTAAATGTGTGTAATTCTTCTATACATACTTCCACAAATATCATTCTGCACAAGAAAAATAAAATAAAAAAAGAAACAAAGGTGAGAAAGAAAACAAACAAGCAAACAATAACAAAAAGGGTGAAAATACTACATTGTGATCCACACTCAATATCCATGATCTTCTTTCTCTGTGCAGATGGCTCTCTTCACCATGTCTATTGGAATTGACTTGAATCACCTCTCTGTTGAAAAAAAAAAGTCAAGTCAAAGAGAATTGATCATCATATAATCTTGCTGTTGCTGTGTACTATAATCTCCTTGTTCTCCTCATTTCACTTAGCATCAGTTCTTGGAAATCTCTCCAGTCTTCTCTGAAATTATTCTGCTGATAGTTTCTTATAGAAAAATAATATTCCATAACTTTCATATACTATAACTTATTCAACCATTCTTTAACTGATAGGCATCCAATCAGTTTCTATTTCTTTGCCACTACAAAAAAAAGAAAGAAAAAAAGGGCTGCCAAAAACATTTTTTGGGCATATGGGTCCTTTTCCCTTTTTAATGATCTCTTTGGGATATAGGGGCCTGTCTTGTCTTTCTAGATATGTAAAACATCAATTTAATTGGAAAAGTCACACTCGTGGGGTTAATGGAATATTTGAATACTAAGTGGGTCTTTTTATTTATATTTAGGGTGTCAATAATACTTTTTCACCATAGACAAAGGTCTCTGCTGCCTCTTTTCCTGCAAAGTGTGTATTTCAGCACCTTCTTAATCACTTGTCAAAAAAGTCAGGTCCCAGTTAAATTGTAGCATCCCTAAGATTTTATTCTGGCTCCCATCCAAACTTTGAAGCTGGTGTTGCTCAGAAGTTTCTTTCTCATTTACGATGAAACTACAAACAACAAAGTTTTTAAAAGCACATAAGATAATGAACCATATACAAGCACAGTTTTATATGGCATTACTGTCCTAATTAATAGTGGCCTCAATTGGGTGAATTCTATAGGTATATAAATTACAGATATTCAGGTGTCTGGCATTTACTGCCATTAAACTTAACTACCCTGTTTTTACATCTTTATTGCTCTTTTTTTATAAAGACCATAAAAACACACTTCAGTCGGTTCTAGGAGAAAGCTGCCTTTTCAGATTTCTAATGTTTCCAAATAAAATACATTCAAGTACTCCTGGCCATCTGGCTGCAGAAGGTTGTTTGGAGAATTTCTTTTTCACATAAATTTTATTTTCTAATTTCTTTTCACAGGATTAGACTTGGAAAATACTTTGCCCCTTTGATGATAAATCTGTTGATTCTGATTATTCACTTGGTGATATTTCCAATTACCATGATGTGTAAGAAGTATACAAACTCCTCAGCAGGTGTTGTTGTTCTCTTCAAGCCCATAGGGGCTGCTGAGTCAGCATAGATACACAGCCCTTGATATTTCTGACCAGGGATACTTCATAACAGCTTGCTCTCACTTTCCCTCACATGGTAAAATGTAATCTAAGATGGTTTCATCCCAGAGATAGAGGAATCTTGGATCTTTTTCCCCCTCAAACCAATTGAGTTAAAATAATTTTCTATCAGATTTTTGTGCTGTGGACAATCTCCTATTTACATTGTAAAATAGACCCAGCATCCCCTGTAACCAAACCACAGCACAGATGATTTAAATGTAGATTGCAAGTGAAACATGACAGAAAGATGCTAAATAGAAATGTATGAAAAAAGATGTTGCTCCAAGGTGTCTATGTTTAAAATGAAGGGTAGAAGAAAGTAGCATTTTTACCTACTCAACTAAGAGAAGAGAATTACATAGTCTCAAAGTTCAAAGGATTCTTGAATCTAATCTGGTCACATTTTAGCAGTTGAAATGAGATGATATATGTAAAACCCTTTGTGCAGCCTTATACAAATGCTAGTTGTTGTTGTTAGCAGGAATCACCTCTGCAAATCCTTAAAATGTGATCACTTAGAATCAGGTAGGTGGTGCAGTGGATAGAGCACTGGCCCTGAAATCAGGAGGACCTGAATTTAAATCTGGTTTTAGACATTTAACACTTCCTGGCTGTGTGATCCTGGGCAAGTCACTTAACCCCAATTACCTCAGTTTAAAAAGAAAGAAAGAAATTGTGGTCACCTAATAAACCATAATTGCAGAGGATTGATCATAACACAAGGTACCTACCTCCAAAAACTAAGGTGATGGACTCAGAATATGGAACAAAACATAAATTTTTGGATATAACCAATGCAGGTTTATTGTTTTTTGTTGTTCAATTATACCTGTTAGTCACAAGGGTTTTTATTTTCATTTCTTTCTGTTAGGATAGAAGAGATAAAGTAAATATTTGTTTTTTTTTTTGTTGTTGTTGTTTTTTTTTTTTTTTTGCTGAGGCAATTGGGGTTAAGTGACTTGCCCAGGGTCACACAGCTGTTACGTGTCTGAGACCAGATTTGAACTCAGGTCCTCCTGACTTCAGGGCTGGTGCTCTATCCACTGCGCCACCTAGCTGTCCCAAGTAAATATTTGTTAAATGATAAAATAAACTTAAGTAAAAAATCTGGCCATTCAATACCTCCTATTTTATAGATGGGGAAACTGAGGTTCAGAGATATTAAATAAGATACAGCAATAGTGTGGTGGAAAACATACTGATCTGGGAATCTGTACATCTGAATTTAATCTGAAATTTGGCCCTACCGTACTATGTGAGCCTGAGCAATTTACAATTCTATGGAACTCAGTTTCCTCTTCTATAAAATGACAATTTTATACATGTTTAGGATCTCTTCCAGTTCTAAGAGTCTACATTTCTAGGACCTTTCTATTTGTGACATGTGATGGTTTATGTTCTTACAATCTATAGCCTGACATTCTTTCCCACTAACATTTCATGGACTGAGATTATTCCAAATCCAAAATTCAATGTTTTAATGTTCCTTCTAGTGTAGAACTTCATGGTTTATGGCTTCTTCCATGTTCGTTAGAACACAGAATTTATGTTCTAAGTTCCATTCTATCTTTAACATTCTATGATCTATTACTTCTATGATATACTACTTCCAGGTCTGGCATTCATTGCTCTATATAGTGGCATTCAATATTCTGGTCATTTCTAGCAATAACATCATGAGTCTTCCAAGTTCCTCATCTCTAATATTCTATATTTTAATATATTTCCTGTTTGAATATATGTTTTAAGCTCTTCTCAAACACTATAACATTTTTTTTTTGCTTTTTGCTGAGGCAATTGAGTTTAAGTGACTTGCCCAGGGTCACACAGCTAGGGAATGTTAAGTGTCTGAGACCAGATTTGAACTCAAGTCCTCCTGACTTCAGGGCTGGTGCTCTATCCACTGTGCTACCTAGCTGCCCCAACACTATAACATTTTATGCACTATGTTCTAATAGGGGTTTTCAATTACATTGAAATGTGAATCGTTTTAAAGGAATCTTTCCCAAGTATAGAAGTATTCATTTTTGAAATCAATTTTGCTCTTCTGTCTTGGCAGCTGATTAAAATCATAACCTCAGTTTACCTCTGGCTCTCTGTGCTGTGTAACTGAAAGCTTAATTGACTACCCCCTGACAAAAAAGATAGGAGTGTAAAAGAAGCTTAAATTGGATCAGTGCAACTCTTTGTTATAACTGAAAAGTGAATTTGGTTTAGAAAGAAGAGAAAAAAAAGATAGCAAGATTACTGTAAGTCCCACAGGTTTTGTTTGAAATGAGCAAGGGCACTGAAAAGATGAGTTCATAGTGAAAGCCCTGTGATACATGGGAAATAGATGTGCAGCCACAAGGAGAGTCCTTTGTACCAAGCTGAAGGGAAAGAAGAATAACATATTTCCCATGAAATCTTTGCTAACCACTGTAACCTAAAGTAACTGCTCTACTCTTAACTATCAATCACTTAACAAAGACTTCATGGAAAGTATGCTATTTTTTTCCAATTGAAGGTGGCTTGGAAAAATATAAATATCTCATTAGAAAAGCAACTAACCAGGAAAATAGATCCAGAAAAGATAATTTAAAAATTATTGGTGAACCTTAAAGCCATAATAAAAAAAGAAGAGCCTGGACATCATATTTCAAGAAACTGGCAAGGGAAAGTGTCCTGACATTCCAGCATCAGAGGATAAAATAGAGATTTAAAGAATCCACCGATTACCTCTTGGAAGAGATCCTGAGATGAAAATTCCCAAGAATATTATAGCCAAATTCTGGAACTCCCAGATCAATGATAAAATATTGCAAGCATACAGAAAGAAATAATTTAAATATAATGGAGCCACAGCCAGGAAAACACAAAATTTAGCAGCTTCTACATTAAAGGATTAAAGGGAGAATATGACATTCTGGAAAGTAATAGAGCTAGGACTGTAACCAAGAATCACCCATCCAGCACTGAATATAATCCTTCAAAGGAAAAGGTGGCTATTTAATGAAATAGAGCTTTCAATAATTTACAATGAAAAGGCCAGAGCTAGATAGAAAATTTGATTTTCAATTATAAGACTTGTGACAAGCATAAGGAGATAATCAGATAAGAGAAATCATAAGGGACTTAACAAAGTTTATATATTTACATTCCTACATGGGAAGATAATACTTGTAATTCATTAGAACTTCCTTATTATTATGGCAGTTAGAAGGAGGTATATATAGACAGACAGCATAGGTGTGAGTTTAATATGAAGGGATAACATCTAAAAAGTAAAATAAAAGCAAGGGGTGAGAGAGGAATGTACTGGGAGAAAGGGAAAGGGAGAGGCATAATGGTATAAATTATTTGCCATAAAAGTCAAGAAAAAGCTTTTTTGATGAAGAGGGAAAGAGAGGGGGGAGTAAGTGAACCTCACTCTCATCAGAATGTGGGCATAGAAATCTATTTTACCCTATGGAAAAGTAGGGGTGGGGAGGAAGAGAATAAGAAAAGGGGGGAAGATGATAGAGGATAGGACACATTGGAAGAGGAGCTTGTCAGAAGCAAAACACTTTTGAGGAGGGACAGGGTGAAAGGAAAAAGAATAAAAAAAAACAGGGAGGAAAACACAGCAATTATAATTATGAAAATAATTTTGAAACAAGTTTGTCTGATGAAGGCCTTGTTTCTCAAATATATGGGAAACTGAATCATTCCCTGTTCTTTAATTGATAAATGATCAAAAAACATGATCTATGTCCAAAAGGTTATAAAATCACGCATATCCTTGACCTAAGAATAACACTAATAGGCATGAATCCCAAAAGGGATTTTTCAAAAGATCCTACATGTATAAAAATACTTATAGAAACTCTTTTCTCAGGACAATGAACTGGGAATTGAGAGAGAGATGCCCATCAATTGTGGAATGACTAATTAAATTGTGGTATAGAATTATGAAGGGATATTATTGTTTTATAAGTAATAATGAGCAGCATGCTTTCAGAAAAACCTCTAGGAACTCAAAGTGAAAAGTATTGTGAACAAATAACTGGCACTGTTGAAAGATGGTCAGCTGTGATTGATTGCTATTCTCAGCAATGTAATAATCCAACACTACTCTGAAGTACTTTTGATGAAAAATACTATCCATACCCAGAGAAAGAACTGATTGTATTTGAATACAGACTGAAACATACTTTTTTTTCTTCTTTTTTTTTCTTGAGGGTTTCTTAGGGGAGAGAAATTTATGTTTTCATTTGCAAAATGATTTTTATGGAAATGTTTTATACAACTTCACATGAGCCATCTCAGTAGGAATGGAGAGGAAGGGGAAGAATCTGGAACTCAAAATTTGAGAAAACAAATGTAAAAGAATTGTTTTGCATGTAACTGAGGAAAATAAAAATATTTGAAGAATGTGAAAAAAAATAATGAAGCCTAAGATCAAATTAGCTTTGGTGCCTGATGGGTAGGTACTTATTTATTTCATAGTTTGACCTAGGGCTGATTTTGTTCACAACACCCAGACTTTTACCTGTGGGAAATCTGCTAAGATTAACCAAGGTAATTTTCTTTTACATCCCAATTTTTGACCAAAGGTCAGTTTGTAAAGCAGCAATTATTAAAGTGTTGTAAAGTATGAGATTGGCATAGGATATGAAACTCATACTACAGACCTGAGAACATCATCATCAACTGACAAAATATAATACCAAAGTCAGCGTGATGTGGTAGAAAACATCCAGTCAGGGAACTTGAATTGCAATCCTGATACTACTCTTTATTGACTATGTGATCACAATCAAGACACTTACTTCATTAGTATAAATGGTTCAATGTCTTCCTTTGTTACATTAATTGAATATCTTCCTTTATTAAATTCACTGAATATATTACAAGCTTGCAAGGAAAGACCCTTAGGAAGAACTGCATAAATGTTAACAAAATTCATTTTAATAAGGATTTGATGTCATTTAGTAAAACTGGAGCAAAGTTACCATCCTAGAATTCAGAAATGTTAGTTCTAGTAGAGGTTATAAAGGTCACCTAGTACAGCCACTCTTTTTTTAAGATGATGTCTCAGAGCAAAGTAATGAATGACTAGAGGTTTTGTGACTTCATATGCAGTGCTATTTACATTATTGAGTTCTTTTGACATATTCCAAACAAGGAGCTTTTGTTTACAGCCAAATGTAGTGTTCACTATCACAAAAAATTCCCAGTGTCAATTCAGACAATGGGTATCATGCAAAGCCTGGTTTAAAAGCATGAAATTATTGTATGCATGTTTATTTATATTTTTTAAATCCCCTGCTTGCAAATTTATTTTATGAATTCTTCCTGGAATTAACCATGTGTGCAATGATTTAATGGAATAGTAAGTCTACCATTTATTTAGGCAACTTATTTTTCTTAGCTAATTAAAGAACATTGCTTAACATCTTCATTGTTTTTGCCCTCTCTTCCTTCAAATGTTTTTTACTGGGAGCTATGAGAGTCTAAGACTTTGAAATCTTGTTCTTGAAGGCCAGAAAAGACCTCTACTAAATACTGCCCTCCCCAGTCCAGTGGAGGCTTCCATGTTAAGTCAATAAAGATGAAGAGATGTTTATCAATGAATTGATCTATTAAGTAATGTGCACTAAAAAGACAGAATGTCAAAGAACAAAGAAGACTGTTCTCAAAGACAGAAACCTTGAGTTTAAGTATTGTCTTTAGCACTCCTTCCTATGTGAGCCTCATGAGTCACAACTTTTCTGAGGAAAAATGAAGGTAGTAGTCCAAGTCCACTTTATTGATCAATATCAAGCATATAATGCTTGGTATATAATACCATAGGGTTACATAAGACAGTATATACTGTGCATGTGTTAATTACTCAGGAATTTTTTTGTTCTACATAATGGGACTCATAGAGATCTATACCTTAAATCTCTGCTTTATGTCAAATAGTATATGACAGGATTCTGTCATATTTATGACTCCAAGGACATCCTGAAACTGCAGATGGTCAGACATCCTGATGCCAACTTTGAAACTTATCCTGTCATAACATATACCCATACTGACCTTAAGAAATAGGCAGAAGTTATCTAACACTAAGTAGTAAATACTAAGACACTTTCCAAAGCACTAATTGGTGCTTGCAAATCCAGGAGATAGCAAAGGCTTGTCATGTCTCTTAACTTCTCATGAGATTGCCATCTCATAGCGGGGATGGAAAAGCCAGTCTGGAGTTAGTTAACAGAATTCCTAGCAAACAAAAGGTATTTTTGCCCTTTGTTTGGTAGTCCTCCCACTATCAGTAAATCTCTACATCACTTAAATTCAATTAATTTGCAAGTCAAAAAATCATTCTTGTGTTGCCTTTAATCCTCTTCAAGAATGAAAGGACAGTGTATTTTATTGGATCTTGGTGAGTAAAATATGTTGGGAACTAAAAACAATAGGTGCTCGATCCTATCACTATTATATAAGGAATATAAATAATATTAGGCATGGATCTTGTTTTTTAAACATTGAAATTTACTTATTTATTTTCATTGCAGGAAGTTCATTTTTAATACATATTGCTCTATGAATCATGTTGGGGAAGAAAATTCAGAGCAAAAGGGAAAAACCATGAGAGAGATTAAAAAAAAGAAAAAAGAAGTGAACATAGCATGCATTGATTTATATTCAGTCTCCTTAGTTCCTTTTATTAGATGCAGATGATGGTTTCTATTCAAAGTCTATTGGGATTACTTTGGATCACTGAACTACTGAGAAGAAACAAGCTTTTCATAATTAATCATTACCCATTCTTGCTGTTAATATGTACAATGTATTCCTGGTTCTGCTTGTTTCCTTCAGCATCAGTTCATATAAATCTTTCCAACCTTTCTATAATCAGTTTGTTCATCATTTTTTTTTATAGAACAATAATATTCCATTATCTTCATATAACACAATTTTCTAATTGTTTGGCAACTACTCAATTTCCAATTCTTTGTTACCACAAAAAGAGCTACTACAAATACACATATATGTATGTATATATGTATGTATGTATGTATGTATTTTTTAATGATTTCTTTGGGATACAGATCTAGTAATGGCACTGCTTGGTAAAAGGGTATGCAAAGTTTTATAGTCAATCTGAGAAATGTGAAGTGGTACCTCTGAGACATTTTAATTTGCATTTCTGTAATCAATAGTGATTTAGATACTTTTTTTTACATAACTATAAATGGCTGGATTTCATCATCTGAAAATTGTCCCTTGCTCTCCTAATTTCCTTATGGTGTCATGCTTATTCTCAAATCATGTACCCATTTTCACTTTATTTTGGAATGAGGTGTGAGATGCAGGTCTATGCTGACTTTCTCACATAATACTTTCCACTTTTCCCAGCAATTGTTGTGAAATAGTGAGTTCTTATTCCAGAAGCTGGAGTTTGGAGGTTTATCAAATACTAGATTGCTATAGGCCTTGATTATTGTGTTGTGTGTATCTAATTTATTCCACTTATCCACCACTCTAGTTTTCAGCCATTACCAAATGGTTTTGATTACTGTGCTTTATAATATAATAGTAGGTTTCCTTTCTCAGATTTTTTTTTCTTGTAGATAGGATTTTTTTTACACAGCAAGATAAGGGTGGAAATATGTATACATATATTCTATTTGTCAAGTATTTTAACATAATTAACATGTAGTGGATTTCCTGCCACCTAGGGGAGGGGTGGGGAATAGGAAGGGAAAATTTGTAACAGAAAGCTTTGTAAGGGTCAGTTTTGAAGAATTACCCATACATATGTTTTGCAAATAAAAAGCTTTAATTAAAAAAAAGAAAAAAATTCTAATTAATATTTAATAGTTTTTTAAATGTGTTCTTTTTCTAGCTCTTTTTAATTTCATGCCTATTTCATTGATCTCCTCTTTTTTTAATTTATGTAGCTATTTAGAGATATAAAATTTCCCCTAAGAACTACTTTCACTGCATTCCATAAGTATTAGTATGTTGTCTCATTATGGCCATTTTTGTGGTTGAAATAATGAATTGTTTCTGTGATTTCTTGTTTGACCCACTAATTCTTTAGAATTAGATTATTTAATTTCCAATTAGTTTCATTTATCTTTCCCTGCCCCTTAATTGAATATCATTTTATTGTATTATAGCTGAAAAGGAAGCATTTACTACTTTTGCCTTTTTGCATTTAATTGTGAGGGTTTTATGCCCCAATAAAGGTCAATTTTTGTGTAGGGTCATGTACTGCTGAGAAAAAAGAAATGTGTATTCCTTTCTGTTCTTATTCTATTTTCTTCAAAAAGTCTATCATATCATATCATATCTAGGTTTTTTAGGATCCTATTGGCCTCCCTAGTTTATTTATTGTTTATTTTGTTATTAGATTTGTCTGATTCTAACAGGGGAAAGATGAGATCCCCATTTGAATAGTTTTGCTGTCATTTCTTCCTGTAATCAGCTTAAAATTTTTTCTAGGAATTTGCATGTTCTACCACTGCATGCATATACATTTAATATCATTAGTACTTAATTATTTTATTTATCAATAATATTCATTATTATCTTTATCAAAATGTACTTTTCCTCCTTATCTTTTTTTAATAAGATCTATTTTACCTTTGCTTTATCTGCGATCAGAACTGCTACCCTTGCTTTTTTTTTTTTACTTCAGCTGAAGCATAATAAATTCTGTTCCAGCTTCTTTTTTTTGTTTGTTTATTTTGTTTTTTTATTAAAGCTTTTTTATTTGTATAACATATGTATGGGTAGCTCCCCAGCATTGATCTTTACAAAGCTTTCCATTACAAATTTTACCCCCAGTCTCCTCCCTTCCCCTAAATGGCAAGAAGTCCATGACATGTTAATAATGTTGAATTACTTGACAATTTATGCAAGAAAAATCCTATCTACAAGAAAAAAAGAAAATCAGAGAAAGGCAACACAATGCAAGCAAATATCAATAGAGATCATGAATATGTTATGTTGTGGTCCATATTTCATATCCCTCTCTCTGGGTGTATATGGTTTTCTTCAGTGAACAACTGGAACTGGTTTGAGACAATTCTTTGTTGCAGAGAGCCATGTCCATCAGAATTGATCATCATGTAATACTGTTGTTGCTGTGTATGATGATCTCCTGGTTCTGCTCGTTTCACTCATCACCAGTTCATGCAAGTCTCTCCAGGCCTCTCTGAAATCTTCCTGCTGGTCGTTTCTTACAGAGCAATAATATTCCATAACATTCATATACCATAATATATTCAGCGACTCTCCAATTGATGGGCATCCCTTCAGTTTCCAGTTTCTAGCCACTACAAAAAGGGCTGCCACAAACATTCTTGCACATGTGGGGCCCTTTCCCTCTTCTAAGATCTCTTTGGGATATAGGCCCAGTAGAAACACTGCTGGGTCAAAGGGTATGCACAGTTTGACAACTTTTTGAGCATAGCTCCAAATTGCTCTCCAGAATGGTTGGATCCGTTCACAGTTCCACCAACAATGTATTAGTGTCCCAGTTTTCCCACATCCCCTCCAACATTCATCGTTATCTTTTCCTGTCATTTTAGCCCATCTGACAGGTGTGTAGTGGTACCTCAGGGTTGTCTTAATTTGCATTTCTCTGATCAATAGTAATTTGGAGCAACTTTTCATATGACTAGAGATGGTTTTAATTTCATCATCTGAAAATTGTCTGTTCATATCCCTTGATTACTTATCTATTGAAGAGTGGCTTGAGTTCTTATATATATGAGACAATTCTCTATATATGTTAGAGATGAGGCCTTTATCAGAACCATTAAATGTAAAGATGATTTCCCAATTTGATATTATTCCCTCCTAATCTTGTCTGCATTCATTTTATTTGTACAGAAACTTTTTTTAACTTAATATAATCAAAATTATCTATCTGGTGTTCAATTAGGAGTTCCAGATCTTCTTTGGACATAAATTTATTCCTTCTCCACAGGTCTGAGAGGTAAACTATATTACGTTCCTCTAACTTGTTTACAAAATCACTCTTTATATCCAGATCATGAACCCATTTAGATCTTATTTTGGTATGTGGTATTAGGTATGGGTCAAGCCTTAATTTCTTCCACACTAGTTTCCAATTTTACCAGCAGTTTTTGCTGAATAGTGAACACTTATCTCAAAAACTGGGGTCCTTGGGTTTATCAAACACTAAATTGTTAAAGTTATTGCCTAGATTGTCCTGATAACCTATCCTGTACCACTGATCGACTGCTCTATTACTTATCCGGTACCAAACGGTTTTGATGACCGCTGCTTTATAATATAGTTTTAGATCTGGTACAGCAAGGCCACCTTCATCCGCCTTTTTTTTCATTAATCCCCTTGAAATCCTTGACCTTTTGTTCTTCCAAATAAACTTTGCTACTATTTTTTCTAGATCTGTAAAATAATTTCTTGGGAGTTTGATTGGTATGGCACTAAATAAGTAGATTAGTTTGGGTAGTATTGTCATTTTTATTATGTTCACTCTGCCTACCCATGAGCACTTAATGTTTTTCCAATTGATTAGGTCTGATTTTATTTGTGTGGAAAGTGTTTT
>JAJPUD010008953.1:37325-81102 GCA_023553655.1 Myrmecobius fasciatus
TTATAGAATTCTGTTTTTCATCCACTCTGCTATTTGCTTCTGTTTTATAGGAGGATTCATCCCATTCACATTAACAGTAATGATTACCAGTTCTGTATTTCCCTCCATCCTATTTTCTCCTCTGTAGATACATTTGTTGTCTTTCCACCCTGTCCTTGGTGGTATGTTTTTGTTTTACCTACCCCACCCACAACCTTATCTCCTATCACCCCTCCTCCCTCTTCTCACTAGTACTTTTTTTTTTAACCCACTCCACTCACTATCTTATCTTCAATCAATTTTTCTCCCTTCTCTTGCCTTTTCCCCTAGTGTTTCTGCACTTCTTTCAATCCT
Organism: Myrmecobius fasciatus; assembly: GCA_023553655.1. Classification (NCBI taxonomy): domain Eukaryota; kingdom Metazoa; phylum Chordata; class Mammalia; order Dasyuromorphia; family Myrmecobiidae; genus Myrmecobius; species Myrmecobius fasciatus. The sequence continues at coordinate 37,659 of JAJPUD010008953.1, forward strand.
GTCACTTCCTTTTCTTTTCCTTTCTCCTCCTACTTCTTTACAGGGTTACATATATTTCTATACCTAACTGAATGACTAAATTATTCCTTCTTAAAGCCAAAAGGAATGAGATCAAGCTTCAGACAATCCTCATCCCCCTTCTTCCTTTCCCTAGATTGTAATTGGTCTTTTGTAACTCATCATGTGAATTAATTGTCTCATTATACCTCCCTTTCCTTCTTTTCCCACTCTTTAATGTCTTTTTATTTGCTGTCATCACATCAGGGACCATTCATATCCACATTCTCAGTTCATATGAGACCCCCCTCTGTCTGCCCCAGGGCAGATACAGTTCTCAAGAGTTATAGATATTGTTTTTCTAACTAGGGATGTAAACAGTTTAACCTTCAAATATATATTTCCTCTTGTTTACCTTTTTATGGTTGTCTTGCATCCTGAGTTTGTAGATTAAATTTTCTGCTTAGTTCTAGTTTTTCAATAGAAATGATTGAAAGTCTTTTATTTCATCTCCTCCCATGAAAGATGATGCTTAATCTCACTGAGTAGTTAATTCTTGGTTGAAACCTCAGGTCCTTTGCCTTCAGGAATATGGTATTCCAGATCCTCTGATTCTTTATTGTAGAAGCTGCCAAATCCTGGGTAATCCTGACTATTGCTCTTTGATATTTGATATTTGAATATTTGATGTTTGTTTTTGTCTTGAAGTTTGCAGTATTTTTTTCCTTGAGATTATAGTTTTGAAGTTTCACAACAATGTTCCTTGGGGTTTTCCTTGTTAATTCTCTTTTCAAAGGTGATCAATGGATTCTTTCAATGACTAGTTCCCCTTCTCTTTATAGAAATTAGAGCAGTTTTTCTTAATGACCTCTTGTAAAAAGCTATCCAAGTTCTATTTTTTTGGTCATGACCTTCAGGTAGGTCAATAATTTTTAAATTGTCTCTTCTGTATCTATTTTCCAAGTCAGATATTTTGCCAGCGAGGTATTTTACATTTTCTTCCATTTTTCCTTCTTTTTATTTTGTTTAACTGATTTTGCTGCCTCTTGAAGTTATTAGCTTCCATTTGCCCTATTCTACTTTTTAATGTGTGATTTTCTTCAGTTATATTTTTTCTCTCTTTTTACATTTGTTTTATTCTACTGTTTAAGGAGTCATTTTCTTCAGACAATTTTTTTCCTTCTTTTTCCAAACTGTTGACTCTACTGCATAACTCTCATTTCTTTTCTCATTTTTTCTTCTACCTCTCTTATTTGCCTTTTGAAGTCTTTTATAAGCACTTCCAAGAAGCCTCTTTGGGCTTGAGATCAATTCATATTACTTTTTGAGATTTCTTCTGTTCTTGTCTGAGTTTGTGTTTTGATCTGCTCTGTCACCATAGTAGCTTTCTGTGGTCAAGGTTATTTTGTGTTTCTTCCTCATTTTCTTTCCTTTTCTTTTGGTATTTGTTTTTTGCTTTATTTTTTATTTTTTATTTTTATGATTGAGCTCTGTTTCTGGGATAAAGGAGGTGCTATTCCAAGCTTCCTGTGCAGCTTTGAGCCTTGGTTTTGAGCACAGGAGCCCCTTATATTTGTAGGATGTAGCTTTGCCTACTCTGTTCAGGAAAAAGCCTAGTTTCCCAGAGTTTGCCTTCTGATCTGGGACTGGAAACTGCCCCACTGATTTGATCCTCTACCAAGCCAGGACTAAGGGTCTTATTTACTCATTTGCTGTGATTAAGATCCTCTTATTGGCTTTCTCAGAGTCTGTCTGACCTGGGCTGAACACCCTTTTCACCACAGTGAGACTGACATTTCTTGAAGGTTTTCTGGTCCATCTTGAGCTGGAGAGTGGCTTCATTAAATCAGAGTCTGTTCAAAGGCTTGGTGTCATGTAGTTTTTGAGGGAAACTGGAAGAGCTAGAGCACTTTCCTGACTTTACTTTGTTATCTTGGCTCCACCCCTAGAACTTCAATCTGAGGCATGGATCTTAAGCTCAAAGTGCTTGTGGTATACTTGGAAAGAAAATAACAGTTAATATTTATGAAGTGCTTTCATTAATTATCTCATTTGAGCCATACCAAAGGCTGTGAGGGAGTCAAGATAATTATTACTATCTCCATTTTACATGCAAAGAAACTGAAGTCGAGAGATTAAGCAACCAATAAAATTCCTCCAGAAATCATCAGACCCAAAAGAAGCACTCAGGAAGATTACAATCTTTTTGCCACATGTGCTTTCTAATCTTGAGCTCAATTGCCCCTGTATTGAGTATGTACTTGTGGAACAAAATGTCACAGGCTTTTAGGAGAATATTTATACCAATTCTTAACTTACATTTTAGTAAGTACTCCTAACTAATTAATCTGGCTGACTGATATAAACTATCAATAATAATTGAAGCACACTGGTAAGAGTTAAAAAAATCATAAACTTTTCTATTCTAAACTTGGATTAGAAATGTTAAAAATTAAAAAAAAAAGAAAAATAGATTTTTAGGCTTTATAGAAAATCTAAAAAAAAATTCTTAAATATCAGAGCTATCTTAAATGGAAATGAGATATTTCAGAAGGCAGTATTATAATAATGTCCCAAATCTTCAAACAAAAAATAGATCATTATTCCATGGGAATAATATATAGGGCATTCTTGCTCATGGATGAGTTAGACACAATGGCTTTATTATTAAGTGATAAGGACATAGGTCATCAGAAAAGAGAGTAGGGAATTTCTCAGGCTATCTTATGGACAAGAATTATGAAATGATAAAATTAGGTGGATTTGATACTAAATGAATGACCAAATCTCTTGAGTGAGTTTCCACTAAATACTCAACTCCAACTTGAGTCTGGGCCTTTACCAGTTTTCTTGACTTGTGTCTTGTCATTGGACTCTAATGACTCTGGAGGAGAGAGTGAGGTTGATGGTCTTGGACTGCTCTGCCTCACTTCAATTCAATTAACTTGCAAGTCAAAAAATTATCCTTTTGATGCCATTGGTCCTCTCCAAGTATGATGAACATCAGTCTGTGAGTAGTAGTAGATGCACTCTGGGGACCTAACAAACCAGTTCATTAGAGCAATATGACTATTTCTCATTTTTCTTCTGTCCCTATGTCCACATGAAGCATTTTACATGTACTGTTTACATTTATATGCAAGAATTCCATCTAAAGGAACATAATTTTGATCATTTATACTCTGCAAAGTATATTGGAGATTGAAGATAAGATTCCTTCCCCTCATGTTTATTTATTTTATTGTTATTTTTCAAAAAAAGTAATTCTTTGAGACAATGTTTTGTTTCATGTAATTTTTATTTATCATTTCTTGAAATAGAGCTCTGAATAAACAGACTTTTAAAAAGCCCATTTTGATTCAAAGCCCATTGTGAGCTACTACTATTTCTTTAAACTTAAATTACTCTGGTTTTCGTTGATTGGCCAATAAAAGGACTCAGTCCAAACCTCTCATTAATTGTTGAATTTTTATGGTTCAGAGAGAGTGTAAGTAGCAACTGTTTTCTATTCTGGTCAGAAAATCTGAGGGTCTTCTTTACTAGACTGATTTTTTTGTGATGGCAAATTGACATGTTTCAATTTAGTATGTTTCAATCCTTATCTAGCCCTTAATCTCTGAATGATTGTTGCCTCAAACAAATTGAGACCTCAGAAAAAACTTAGCTTAAAAAAACCAAGATCTCCTACTGCATCTGGGCCATTGCCAGTAGGCTTGATTTATGTCTTGCGGCTGTACTTTGAAGACTTTGGAGGAAAGTGATCTGTCTTTCTTAAATCCAATTCACTTGCAAGTCAAGACATTACCCTCATGATATCTACAATGACTGCTTTTTGTAACTGAAAATAAAAATTCTGAATTTAGGTTCCTATTCTACAGGCTTATTTTTATTAGATTGTAATCTCTTTGGAAACAGGGACTATGTTATTTGTATTCCCCTCTCCCAGTACTTAGTTTAGTGCCTGACACATAGTAGATGTTTAAGAAATATCTATTTATTGAATGATTGACAACAAAGTATCTTTGGGAAAAATAAAGCATCAGGTAAGATAACAGGGATAGCATATATTTTATACTATTCACACAAGTTTTGATTTCTTCCATTAAATCTCTATGATTTGAAAGCTTTGCCTTTTTCAAAATTTGGAGATTGTTGAATATTTTCAGCATGTTGCCATCTATCAATACCTTCTGAAGTTAATAATGATAACATAATAAAGTAACAGCTGGTTACTCTTGATGAATTTAAGTCACCTGGCTCAGGATGAACTACATTCTAGAGTACTGAAAGATAAGAGAAATATAGTTGCTGAATCATTGCCAGTGATTTTTGATAACACATAAAGAACAAGATAAATACCACAATACTCCAGAACAAATGTTACTAGATAATCAAAGAAAAATTAGAATCTATGATACATACATTATTATAAAAAATGAGAATGAAAAACTTTACCACAATCCTTTTATGAAATAAAATAGAATCCTAATAACTAAATCAAGGAGAGATAGAGCTGTAGCAACATCATTAAACACCTTGATCAAATTGAATTTATAAGAATTCTAGTTGGCTCAATAGGAAAATGATCATATTAAAAAGTAAAAAATCCAAACTACCTACTAATGGCAACAGAAGCAGTAAAATATTTGATACAGTAGAATAATCTGTTATTTTTCCCTGCACATTACACTTTTGTATAGTTCTTATTAGTAAGAAGAATTCCCTTCCTCCAACCATAAATATATCATTCAATACTCTCAATGTTTACATTCCAGAGATATGCTAGTGAATATTTAATAATAGGCTTTCCAAAATGATGATAATGGTGATGATGATGATGATGATGAATGGCATGCTTTCAAGTTTCCTCTGAATTACTAACATTTTTCCATCACTTTATTTAGTAAAGATGATTAAAAATAATAAATCAAATCCTGGTTTGTAGCAATTGCTGATTTTTGAGTTGTGAATGCTTGCACTAAGATTTTATTATATATTCATTAACTGATGTAAGCTGGCTTCAGGATAGTTTGTTTCATTCATGGTAACTTTTTTCTAGCTTATTGATTTTCTTCCCAAATTGTGGTGCTCAGAATTCAATACAATATTCCAAATATTCACTGTTTAGGACAGAATGCAGATCTTCATTACTTCCTTATTATTATTAGTTACATTTCTCCTAATGCAAACCTAGATTATCTTAGTATAGCTCATTGCTATATCATAGAGAACTTAAAATCCACTAAAGAACTGCTTGTTTTCTAATCATGCTTCTACCATCTTTTACTTGTGACACTGCATTTTTTAAATAATCTAAATATAAGGCTTTATATTTATCTTTTTTATTTAGCCATATATATGTGTATATATATATATATATATATATATTTAGCTTGTCAAGAATTTTGTGGAGACTGACTGTCAACTATATAAATAAATATTAAACACTTACTATGTGTCAGACACTATGCTAAGTGCTAAAAAGTAGAAAAGGACAGTCTCCAGGGAATTCATAATCTAATGAGGGAGGGAACTCCTATTCTTCCCAGTTTTTGTCATATTAAAATTTGATAAGCATGCCTTTTTTTCTTTCTCCAAATCATTGATAAAAAAATAAACAAAACAAAGTTAGATACAGATCATTAGAGCACTCCACTAAAGATTTTTTTACTAGTTGATATTAAACCATTAATGACTCTCCATTGAATCCAATCATTCTTGAGCCAATGTGATTTTATTATCCTCTGGTTTAAATCTCCCCATTGTCCCACAAGCACAGTGAGATATAGTTTGCCTAATATTTAAGAAAGCTATATCTACATCATTAGCCTTATCTATCAATTTGGTAATCCTCTCAAAAGAAGAGAAAAAGGTAAATCCATACTAATCTGTCATTCATTTGTTTTGGAGTTGTTTTTTTGTTTGTTTGTTTGTTTTGCAAAGCAATTGGCCTACCCAGCTAAGAATTGCCAAGTGGTGAAATGTTTGAGGGCAGATTTGACCTCAGGTCTTCCTGAGTCTAGGGCTCTAACTACTGCACCATCTAGGTGTTCCCTGTCATTCTTTTTCTAGATATTCACTAATAATTTCTTCAGTGATACATTCTAATTTTTTTTTCTTCAGAAAACAAAACTAAATTAATGGAACTACTAGACTATTCATTTCATTTGAAATTCAGAATTGTGATCTTTCTCTAGTCTTGTGATTTCTTACCTTCTTCCATGTTCTTTCAAATATCAGTGATCTAACAAAAACTCACAGTTACTCAACAAACACATGACCTAGTTCTTTCAATATGTTAGATACAATCTTTAACAGGGAAAAATTTATTCTATTCATGTGTGAATTACTTGAGATAAAGTAAAATAGTATATTAAGTTATTCATTGAATTATTCAAAATTCTTGATATGTTGCCATGTTTAAAAAGCTTTTAAAATGCAATATGTCATCTTTTGCTGCAATCATTTGGTTTACACAGTTGGTCACTGAGTCACAAAATTACAATAGATATTCTTTAATTCTTTATCATAAAATCACAGCTATCACATTGGCTATTAAGCATATCTTTAATGAACAATTCATTTTTCCAAGTTTAGCATTAATTATAATCCATAGGTTTTCACTGGAGTTTAAATCAAAAAAGTTCCCAGGCCATTGAATCATGTTTAGCTCCATCTTTTGAAGAAATTTCTTTAACATAGAATTGTACAAGATCATGTCACAGTATTCTATCATCATTTGGGTATCTCTGTAACTCTAGGAAAATTCTGCTTTTTAGTATATGAATATATTTATCATAGTTATAGTTTCCTCAATGGTAATAAAACATCTAGGCCCACTGAAAGTCAACAACTTGCAAAAGACCTTTTGGGATGATATTTTAGCCTGATGAAGATGTCCTAATCTTACAGGGCCACCTAGACTTCTAAAAATAATTCTAGTATAGCATTGGATGAAAAAAATGTATTTTCATCTATAAAAAATGACTTTTTTCAGGCTTCATTATTACAATTCTGCCTTAGTATTATCTTGTACATAACAAGCATTTTATTTTTGTGGCCTTATTTCATAACAATGGTTAGCTACTATCAATAGTTTTGTGGATCTTCTTTCTATTCTTCCAACTTTGAAAAACCCATGTGTTACTGTAGAATAATCAGTAGTAACTTGTCCAATTATCAGGTACATATTAAGGTTTGTGCTTGTTTTCTGGATATTGGTTTGGTTGTTGTACAGAGTAGTTTGTTAGTTTGGGGCATTGGCTTTCATTTTCTTTGCATTTTGGGTTATTTGATCCTATTTCATATTGGGTTTGAATGATTCTTAAAATGCTTGACACTTACCATTTCACCAGTTATTATAACATCTCTAAGTCATTTAAGGGTGTTTTTTATGATGTATACTGCATTTCTCCTGTATTAGTACATTTTAAAAAAACAAAGAATTATAATTGGAACTAAATACAAAGTTTTAAGTTTTAATAGCTTAAAAATGCACTGAGATTTTTGGGATACCATGTAAAATAATGAAATATCTATGTACCACATAAAATGCAACATTTAACTAATAGAAAACTAAGTTGGGAAAGTAGTTCAATGGAATTTCAGTAGTCATGTTTTTATGGTGAGTTATTCTAGCATCAGTATAAGCATGTAGGCATGACTACTGCTATAATGAAACAATATCAAAAGTTACTTTTAAGAAATTCACACTTTATTTCAATTTAAAATCTATTTGGTTTATTCATTCACTCATTAAAATATATCTTTAATCTCCGAAGTTTATAATTGTTATATGACTGTTTTATATTCTAATTGAGCCTCTTTCATTTCTCTTATTCTATAATATTTCTTCCTTTTATCAAATATTTTATTAGATTAACTCATAAGTCCAGCTTTAGTTCTTGAATTAGGACCCTATGCTTTGGACAATATCACTACTCTCCCCTCTCATGCTCTCTCTGTGTCTCTCTGTTTCTCTCTCTCTCTCTCTCTCTGTCTGTCTCTCTGCCTCTCTCTGTGTCTCTCTCTGTGGGTCTTTCTTGTGTGTCTCTCGCTGCCTCTGTCTCTCTCTCTCTGTCTCTCTCTTTCCAATCTGTCTCTGTCTCCCTCTTTCTCTGTCTCTCTCTCAGTTCTCTGTCTTTATCTTTGTGTCTCTGTCTCTCTCTGTCTTTATCTTTGTGTCTGTCTGTCTGTCTGTCTCTGTTTCTCTATCTCTCTCTCTCTTTTACTTTTTCTTCTTCTCTCCCTCCGTCCCTCTCTCTTTCTCTGGCTCTGTCTCTCTTTCTGTTTCTCTGTCTTTATCTCTGTGTCTCTGTGTCTCTGTGTCTGATTGTCTTTGTTTCTCTCTGTCTCTGTCTCTCTCTGTCTCTGTGTCTCCGTGCCTATCTGTCTCTGTTTCTCTCTCTCTCTCTCTCTCTCTCTCTCTCTCTCTGTCTGTCTCTGTCTCTCTCTGTCTCTCTCTTTCCTCTTTCTCTCTGTCTCCCTGTCTTTCTCTCTCTGTCTCTGTCTCTCTGTCTCTCTCTCACACACACACAAACACACACACACACACACACACACACACACACTCACACACTTTTCATTGGCGTAATATCTCTTTTAGGTCCTGCCCTCCCTTTTGTGGGGAGTGTACTGATGCTGGTGATCTGAATGTAATTGTTGTTATTAAGCCCCACCTCTGGCTTTTGTCTCAGGAACAAATACAGATGATGGTATGGCTCTAGTCACTTTCTCTTTCTTCTCCTTGCCCAATGCACATAAAAAAGTTATTTCCATTATCAGCACCAGTCCTTATAGGCCACTGCAGGATATTGGAGTTCATGTTGGTATCAATATGTGAACTGCTTCCCTACTGATGATCTTACATGCTGTGCTGGCCCTATTTCTTGCTAGTTTCCAGTATTCTAACAAGTGAATTTCCTGGCTCTGTCTCCCTACATAATGACCTGGAAGAATATTTCTGTTCTAGGTCAGGACCATGATATAATCTCAGGTCCCTGAATCCGAGAATTTATACTGGCTTATAACCCATTCTGTTAAAAGTACTGACTAACATGAGATACATTTACAGGATTTCAGGATGGCAACATTTGTGTGGCCCCACTCTCAACCTTCAATGTCTTCCAATCATTTACCAGAGTTTGACTGGTGGGAGCCCTCAATCCATCTTCACTGAGTTCTAGATAACTTTTGTTTAAGTTCAGATTGGAAGGATAAGTTTGCTGCTATTTCTTTTGAATTTTCTATATTAGTGGTCTTTCTTTCATTTCTCTTTTCAGATTTTGTTAGGAATTTGATATGAAGCATGGATTTTATGACATTTTCATATCACCATCCTACTCAGAACTCCGCCAAAATATTTTTGGGGATTAATTATGAAAAAAAAAATCATTGCTAATTTCATATAATGCTTTAAGATTATAAAGCACATACATAACTCATTTGATTCTTACAATAATTAAAGTAAGTACTATAACTATTAATAGGTTCATTTTACAGATTCAAAAATTGAGGCTCAGATAAGAAACTAGCCCATATCAATGTAACTAATAAGTTTTGGAGTTAAGAGTTAAACACAGGTTTTCTTGACAACTCCAGCTATCTTTTCATGATAAAAGCTGTTAATATATCCTATGCTTAAATGAATAAAACCAAGTCCCTCATTTAAAGGAGTTTATGATCAAGAAAGTTAAACATTGTCATAATAAAAAAATACACCACTAGTCCCCAAACTTTATGTAGTTATTATAGTTTTGTTTGTTGGTTTACTTTTTCATAATTTGTATATTAAATTCTATTTCTAATTCATTTAAAATTTTAATTATTGGATTCCTTCCAAGATGGTTGCCTGAATGACAGGCATTCCCACATTTATTCCAGCAAAACTCTGAAACATGAACCAGACCAATAAATGATCAAATAATTTAAAGAAAAACTATTTGAAGTTATCTTTCTAAAAGACATCAGATTTCTACTGCAGATTTTGTATCATTATGGGATTTAAAATCCCTTGCTACAGATTTCTCTTTTTTATAAGAAGCTCTACTTTTCTAGGAAAGGATTTAATCTCCACTCTTTTGATATTAGATTTTCCCCTATTCATTTTTATATACTCCCCCACATAAGCCTTATGTGTATATATGTGTTTATCAAGTAAAATAGCTTTATAGAGAAAAAAATAGAGATTTAGAAGGACAATAATAGATAGTGTAGTTAGAAAAGGATATTTTGTTTGTCTAGGAATACAATACTCACAGAAATGTACCAGGACAAAATATTTAAGTAGTCAATGACTTTGCCATCCTATATCCACTATGGTTTGTGTACTAAGCCACAAGTCAAGTGAGAATGAGTCAAGATCAGCTCCTCATGGCAGCTTTCATGACAGACTAATGTAGGGGAATTTTATTCTAACAGAGATTCCAGAAATGGGAAATATACAAATGAAATAAAAGACTCTTCATCAAATCATCTTTCCATTAATGTCTCTGAAGTTGTTTCATATCAGTTTTTTTTAATTTAAAAGTGAAGCTATTGAGTTAAATAACTTCAAGTTCTCTTCTTGCCCCAAAAGGATGCCAGCATGAGGAATACAAGGGGTTGTTTTTTGGAGAGTAGGACAAGGGAAATGAGACCTTTAAGAGAGGAAATTTTTCTAATATGTCAACACCAAGTTGAATGAGCCAAGTTGAATTAGTCAACATCAAGGCAATCAGGAATTATTTTATTGGTCAAGATACCAGTGTTGGCTGGTCTGTTATTGAATGACAGCTCAGTCTGCCAATGACTAAAAGAATGCAAGAGTGCTGGAAGATGATGGATGCATCCTTTATCCCTACTCTTTTGCTGACTCTATACAAAAAATAATCAGGCATGTAGGAATGTAAAGTGTTTTTTGATGCACTGGAAATACCAGAATAACATCAGACAAAACAGAATCTTCAGAATTTTCCTGAGGGTCTTGCATTGTACTAGCTGGTGATTGAGGGAAAAAAATAGGAAAATGGAATTTCACTAGGGCTCAGGTATTCCCAAATATAACAATACAATTTTATATGTTCTCAACTCTGTTGTATATATAAGTAGACTACAATATATTGCAGTGTGCATATATTATAGAGTGTAAAGCATTTGATCATGTGAAAATTATCACAATACATTATTTTTTGGAGTGGGTCTAAAATGAAACTATAATTTCATGAGATGGCAGACATGTCATTTTCTGAGGGAAAATAGGAAAATGAGACATGAAAGAATTATGCTTCTAACACTCTTTTTAAGAACATTAAAGTACTGGGTAGTTTGTTGTTGTATTAGTTGTTTGATTGATTGATTTGAGGTCAGACCTATGATTTGTCTAGTATAGAGTACTGCCAAAGAGGAAATCCCAAGTACCAATGTGGATCAGTTATTTCTTTGAAATATACTTTCTTAGAGGGTGACCTGGGAGCTTAATTGATTCATCCAAGGTCATGCAGTCAGTTTATGCATGGTAGGAGTTGAATCCAGAGTATCCTGACTTTAAGGTGTTGAATAATTTATTCAATTCAACAAAGCTTGGGTTTAAAATTATTCAAAGGTAGATTTTGACTTGAGGTAAAAACAAATTTCTTAATAATTAGAACTATTTCAAACTGGAATGATGGTTACCATGTGATTGTGGATTTCTCATCACTAGTAACCTTTGATCAAAGGTTAGTTGAATTTTTTTGAGAATTACATTTCATGATTTGAGAATAGATTATTCATAATGGTCTTTCTGAACCCTTCCCACTTTAGGTCTATAATTTTGGAGTGCAGTAATCTGGATCAGAAGTTGGTAAACCAATGTATCAGTAGCAACTTGGGACATGAATTCTTTTTCTCTCTTTTGTTCTTTCTTTCTTTCTCTCCCTTTCTTCCTTCCTTTCATTCTTTTATCTCTTTCTTTCTTTCCTTCTTTACTTTATTTCTGATTGACAAACCAACATCTTTGGAACACATAAGAATGCTGACCAACAGAATAGCAATGAATCAGAATCATGATTTCCAAGGATCAGTGATGTAGAATGCTCCCCGCTTCCTGATAGAGTAAATATAAATGAATGAATGAGTAAATAAATAAATAAAGAAGTAAATATTCAGAATACAACACACATATTTGTACATAAACAATTTAGGAATTTGGGGTTTTTTGTTTTTGTTTTTTGTTTTTTAGAGGTGTAGGGGAAGAGGTAGAAGGAAGAAAAAAGAAATGCTTGTTAGTTGAAAAAAAAGGAATTGAACAAAACAAAACCACTGTATTAGTTCCAACTATCACTTATTTTTCATATGAGTTTGACAAACTTGCTTCATTTCAGTTTGTTTTTCATCTATAAAGTAAGGAGATTGAACTAAATGATCTCCAAGTTCTCTTCTTGCCCTAATAGGATGCTAAGATAAGAAATGCAAGGGGCACATTTGAAGGGGGGTAGCTAAGGGAAAATGGGAGCTGTGGTAGATGGAATTCTTCTAATAAGTAAAAACTAAACAATACAAAGGATCATAAAAATAGTTGAATGAAAAATCTCATCAGTGAAAATGTGCTAAGAAGTGAAGCAAGGATAAAAAATATTTTTAAAGTCCATTGCCAGAGGCTGTTATGTGAATAGAGGAATTTTTGTGAGAAAATGGAGGTAGATATTTAGCCTCAGCAACAATCTAGTGCTTGATGTAAAATCAAATTTTGACATTTTTTTTCTTAATTGAGACTCTTCTATCTTCTTTCAGAATGGAGGTAGCAAAGCTTTGCGGGCAATCATTTGATCTCATCTCCAAATTTAAAGTTTTTAATTAAGCTTCTTGAAAATGGTTTGGTTACCTTTATCCCATTGCCTTCAATGATGCCTTCCTTTATTAGTTTTAAATATGCATTTATATTAAAATTAGGTATTGTGACTTTGTTCCATCTCGTTCCTGGATTCCAGGGGCTGAGGCGAAGTGGATATAATCAAGCCAGGTTTGCAGTTGTTCCTGGGATTTGCTGATTAAGAAGGGTTCAGTGCCATTGATGAAATAAAAGGTAGAATGAGGGTGGAAGAGTGGAAATAACTAGATATGAATGGAGAATAAGGTTACCTTGAATTTGTGAATAAGGACATTTTTCATCATGATTAATGGTCATTTGCTTCCAGCTCACATCCATTTGGACTTTATTCATCTGTATCAAAAAAGATAGACACAAAATAACAGGATTTAAGTCTGGTCATAACATATAAGAGAAAGGTTTAAACTAGTCTGTCTAGAACCATTCCCAAGAACTTCTCTCAATATTCCAATTCCATCCAAGCCATATCCTGTGGAGCTGAAAAACAAGGTATGAGTCATGTATTTGGGAGATTTAGTGGATTACAGTTTATATATGAGTCAAGAAAGTAGCATGGGGACCAAAAACATTAATTCAATTTGAGACTGCATTAGTGAAGGTATATAGTGCAGAAGAAGGGACATAATGATCTTTGCTAGTACTTTTATTAGAGAAGCAATAAACATCATGTCTATGGATAAGCAGATCAGTACTAAGGCTGAAGAAAGTCACAGAGGCAGCCTAGATGGACAGCATTGTCCTGGATTTATGACACTGAAGAGAAAACCATGTTGATCATGGATATTTAAGAAGAAAGCACTATTACCAGTGACTAGTATAATGACTGATCTTGATGCCTTTAAACAGTTGGCTTTGTTAGAAGAGCTAAAAAATTTAATCTGATATGGTATTTTTGGTTTTCTGATGCACTAACAGGCAGAGAGGTAGCCAGGGATAGTTTGTGTCTCTGAATAGCCTTCCCCTATATTCCTGGAGTCCTGCAGTAGGGCTTAGCACTATCACCAAGCAGCAAAGGAATGCTGTTCCAATAATGTCTGAATCCACAGTGAAAAAATCTCATTATGTTCTAGTGGCATTGTGAGGTTAAAATGAGACAGAATATGTAAAACAATTTGAAAAATTTATTTTTCTATATAAATGCTAATTATCATTATTAGATATTATTTTTAATGTATTATTGGTTCTGAGATTCTGTTCTATCAATGGAAGAGTAGTGTTCAAAAGTCCATATATTCTAGTCCTGATGACCTCTTCCCTTATTACTCACAACTAGAGTGCTCCATCCAAGTTTAAGTCACTCATGTTTGGATGGATATTGACAAAATAGAGTGGTGCACATATAGAATCATGACTTACAGAAGGAGGCAGTATGTTATAATAGAAAGAAAAATGGGTTTGAATTTAGTTAGAAAGTCTAGGTTAGAATCCTGATTCTTCCACTGACTATTCATATGGCCTTGCACAATTCATTTTGCTTCTCTAGATCTCAGTTTTCTTATCTTGAAAGTTCATAAGAGGGACTAGATAATAAATCAACAAGTATTTTAAGCACTTGCTATGTGCCAGGCACTGTACTAAGCTGAGGAACAAGTGTAAGCAAAAAATATAGTTCCTGCTCTCAAGGAACTTATATTTCAGACAAAACATAGAAATTTGGAGTCAGGAATGGTGGCCAAAGAGAAATAAAGGAATTAACAGGGATGGACTTGATCTTTTCTTTAAAAGAAGGTTCTGCAGTAGACAGGAATTACTTCTTGCAGAAGGTGGGATTTATACTGAGCCCTGAAGGAAGCCAGAAAGGCATTATGTGAGGTGGAAGAGCATAGGGGAAAGCTAGTGAAAAGACACAAATTTGGGAGATGAAATTTCATGTGTGAGAAACTGCCAGAAAGCCTGTATTGTTCCATTACAGGGGGAAATAATTAGAGCTACCCAGAGGAGGAATGGGTTTTCTTAGGGTTATATTGGTTCCATACTTGGAGGTGATAGGATATATGCTTTTCAATGATTCACTAGAGGAAATGCCTGGTGAGAGACAGATTATATCAGACATCCTATGTAGTCCTTTCAATCCATGAGATTTAATGGGTGCTTTGGAGACTTGACCATGCTCAGTCAAGGCAAGATGCAAAATTGTGCTTGCAGTTGTTGCTCAGAATGTTCATGGTAAACAAATTCTGTTCTGTGACACTGCTCTGAATGGACATTAATGAACAGGAGTTGTATACTTGTAAGAATATGACCTGTAGGAGGAGGCAACATGTTATAATAGAAAGAAAAATTAGTTTGGATTTAAAGTCAAATAATTAAAGTTAGAATCCATTCTCTTCTACTTACTATTCATGTAGTTCCACATTATCCTTTCATTTTTCTGGATCTCATCTTGAAAGTTCATAAACTGGACTAGATGTTAAATTATAATCTAGTTTCCTTTCAATCCAGTCATCCTGTTCCTTTGCATTGGCTACATAGAAAAGGAGGTTTTCCTTCCTCTTCTATCTTGGCTGTTGGTATTTCAGAAAAGAATGTAAGTAAGAGGAAAATGTAAGTAAGAAAAATACATCTTCAGGAACTACAAACTACAAATTTACCTGATGCTACCTCTATCAATATGAACAAAGCAAACTATCAAGAGGCATCCAAAATAGCCAATGTAATCAATTCAAACTCTACCTGCAGAAAACCATTTCTCCTTAAATATTCAGCATAGCTTAAAATTGGACCAGTCAGAATGACTAATGAATCCATTCATTCAGTCCCTTGTACCAAAGGGATTGGATCAACTCCAAGTTCTAGCTCAAAAGGTACCTGGGGTCTGATTAACCTATACTGGTATATTGGTGTCTTTTGGAAAACTTTGACTTCTTTGTCTGTCTGAGTATAAAGTAGGGCTAGACCTCACTTCTAGGGCCATTGACATCTAGCTCACTGTTCTGGGCATGATTGATTGCCTGGAATTGCTATGTATACTGCTTCATCCTCAGAGACCAGATTATGAGATATAGTAAGCAAAGGAAATTAGCTCTTATATCTTCATACCCTTCTTGACTGTTTGGATACTGCAAGTAGTTTGTATATACACATATGTACATATATACATATATATACATGTAATAGGATATATGTACACATATATAAAACAGATAATTACTACTAAAATGTGGAGCTGTTCCTAGAAACCCCAAATCAGATAAACTTACTTAGCTAATCTAATCTAATGGCCCATGTAATGAAATATGGCCCATTTAGAGACCATTTATTTAGGTATACATGTTTCTTGACACCAATTCTGTTATTTACTATCCTTACCTAGATCAATGCTGATGAAATCTTTTCTTAGGTCTGCATGACCTTAAATGATAGACTCTGTCTTGGGATATTTGATCCAAACCATAGAAATCATATTTCCTTAGTCTTGATAATGAAGGATAGTAAATGGCCAGGAAATTTGATGAGGAGGCTAAAAGCTAGTACTTTTTCTAAGCCCCTGATCCAGAAAATTAATTACAGGGTAAAGGAAATTGATATTAACACTATTAAAATAAACATATTTCTAGTCATTTTAAAAAAAATTCAACAAAGTAGCCCACATGTGGTCACTCAAAAGGATATTTTTTTCTCAGACACAGGCATATCAAAAATATAGATTCTATAAAAGGTTTTTTTTTCCATGTAAGAAGTATGTATATGGAGCACACAAATTGTCAGAATACCTCTAACATCTTTGGTTGGGAGAATATAATTAAAAGAATTTGAAAAAAAAAGCAGAAAAAAAATCTAACTAGCTCACCAACCAAAAAAAGTTGCCCTAAATGACTACCAAGTACATATTCAGTAAAACTTCAACCAGAAATTGTTCAGATCTAGTCCTACCATTCTATATAGTGGATCTCCTTAGGAAATTCAACATAAGTGCCAATCTCTCCCTGTTAATTTGAACCTAATAAACTCTACTTCACTGCATCCCAATGCTAGAGCTATTTGGAAAAGCTGACCCATAGCTTATAGGAACAACTGCTCCCTCAGACCAAGAATTGAAATGAGTTATAACTTCATCATAATATCTTTCTGCAACTTGGTCTCTTAATGCACTAGGGAAATTAATGTGGAGAAATCTAAAGAGCTATTTCTTTAACTTATGAGGTATACTGATTGTAGTTTAATGCCTCCATCTACTATAAAATACAAGGATTATGATCAATAAAGCTGGGCTATAACTACACTGGGTCATCAGAAAGAATAACTCCATTGAGGAAACTGTGACTACAATAGAAGTCTCTCACTAGTTGTAGTGCTGAGGTTGACATACAGTATAAAGATCTAATGGGCCCCATTATTTTTTTTAAATTCTGTCTGAAGTTCCAACATACACTTTGCATCTTAGACATTTCCTGTGAATTTCTTAGCAGTGTTATTCAAGAAGCTATCAGTACCATTGGACAGGCTATCTTAAAACTGGAAATAAAATTATGTTTCGACAATGAGGTTAGAGAATGAAGAACTTTTAGAGGTGGAATGAATTACCAAAACATTGGGAAAAAGTTTGTAAAGCCACCATTACTGGCTTGCTCAATGATAAGAAAGGAATGTTACCAGTGCTATTGGTTCAAGATTAAGAATAAAATCTAGGTAGAGCACTGGGCATTGAAGATACAACTATAATTTCTTGTCTTCTTAAGAATCCTCCCTGATGGGAGCCAAGATGGTGAAGTGAAAACATGACTCTCTGCGTCCTCCTCTGATCTTCTCTCAAATAAACAATAATATAAGCCTCTGAACTGAACTTTAAGTCAACGACTCCAGAAATATTAGGACACTGCTTGCAGATATCTCTGAAGAACTTCATATCAGATCTGTTTAACTCGGGCAGAGGGTAAACAGTTTACTTATTGCAACCCGGAAGTGAGGGTGGGACTCAGCTCAGTGTGGCAGAAACTCCAAACTCCAAGCTCCAAACACCTGGAGTTTATCTGAGGCACTCAGGACACTCTGCACTGACTGGGGGCAGGTGTTCTGGCAGACTTGCTTTGTTTAAGGAGTAATTCAGACTTAGTCATAGCCCCCAATGGCACAGCACCTTAACTTAATTCCCGGAATTGCCCCAGGGCAAACTACCACAGCTGCTGCTTTTCTAAACTTAAACAGACCTCCACGATATCTAAAAAAAAAAAAAAATGAAGAAGCAAAAGAGAGCTCTCACCATAGACAGCTTCTATTGAGAGAAAGAAGGGCAGACCCCAGGTCCTGGGGTTCATTTAGACCAAACTCCAGAGGAAATCAGCAAGGACCATCACTTGTCCCCTTTTCAAAAGGACTTTCTGGAAGATTGCATAAAGAATCTCAAAAGAGAGCTGGAGGATAAATGGGAAAACAAACTGAAATCAGTGCATGAAGGATATAATGCCCTGCAAAAGAGATATGAAAAGACACCAATTTATTGAAAAATAAAATTAGTGAAGTGGAAAAAGAGTGCAATGAACAAATTGGCCAGTTAGAAAAGGAGCTTAAAAAGGTAACTGAAGAAAACAACACTTTAAAAATAAGAATTGAACAAATGCAAGTGAATGACTCAATAAGACTTCAAGAATCAGTCAAACAAAAACAAAAAAAATGAAAACTTAGAAGAAAATATGAAATATCTCCTAGGAAAAACAACTGACTTGGAAAATAGATCTAGGAGAGACAATTTAAGGATTATTGGACTTCCTGAAAGCCATGATGAAAAAAAGAATCTAAACACTATCTTCCAGGAAATCCTGAAAGAAAACTGCCCTGAGGTTGTAGAATCAGAAGGCAAAATCACCATTGAAATAATTCGCCAATCACCTCCTGAAAGAGACCCCAAAATTAAAACCCCAAGGAATATCATGGCTAAATGTCAGGACTAACGCACTAAGGAAAAGATTTTCCTAACAGCTAGAAAGAAACAATTTAAATACCAAGGGTCAATAATTAGAATCACATATGATCTGTCAGGTACCACATTGAAGGATCAAAGGGCCTGGAACTAGATATCCGAAAGGCAAGGGAACGTGGATTACAGCCAAGAATAACCTATCCAGCTAGAATGAGCATTATCCTCCAAGGAAGAAAATGTTCCTTTAATGATATAGGTGAATTTCACCTATTTCTCATGAAAAGACCAGATCTGAACAAAAAATTCTACCTCCAAACACAGAACTCAAGAGAAGCATAAAAAGGTAAAAAAGAAAGGACTCTTGAGAACTTTATTTCTACTATGGGGATACTTAAAGTTTGGGGGTATAATTAACTAGATCTTACTTTGATAATATGAAAAAAAAACTAGAGGGGGAAAGGTTATCATACTGGGGCAAAGAAGGAAAAGGTGGTAAAATAAGATTTTAAAAAAGGAGGTAAAAACAAGATAATATCTCATGAAGAGGCAAAGAAAACCTAATATAATTGAGAGAAAGAAGGGAGGGAGATTAGCATTGTATAAATCTTACTCTCATCAGTTTGGGCTCTAAAAGTGTATATCAGACATTTGATTTCACAGAGAAACTTGTCTGTTGCTAGAGGGAAGTGGCAGGGAAAGGAGGAAAAGAAAGGGATAAGCTAATAGAAGGGAAAATAGAAGAATCAGGGGAAAGGAGTAAAAAAAAAAAAGGGGGGAGGGGATCTAAAGGGTGGAGGATTGTTTGGGGGAGGGGGTCATCAAAAGCAAAATAATGAAGAGAGGGGAAGGGAGAAAAGGGAAAGGAAAAGGAAAAACATAGCTTGGGTAAATAAGATGGCAGGAAATAAAGAATTAATTATTGTAACTGTGAATGTGAATGGGATGAACTCTCCCATAAAGCATAAACAGATATCAGACTGGATTAAAAACCAGAATCCCACAATATGTTGTCTACAAGAAACACATCTAAAACATAGTGACACATATAGGATGAGGGTAAAAGGCTGGAGCAGAACCTATTATGCTTCAGGTGAAGAAAAAAAAGCAGGGGTACCAAACCTTATCTCAGATCAAGTAAAAGCCAAGATAGATCTAATCAAAAGAGATAAGGAAGGAAACTATATTTTATTAAAGGGTACCATAGATAATGTAGCAATATCAATACTAAATATATATGTACTAAGTCCAATAGCACCCAAATTCCTAGGGGAGAAATTAAGAGAGATGCAAGAAGAAATAGACAGCCAAACAATACTAGTGGGGGATCTCAACCTTGCTCTCTCAGAATTACATAAATTAAACCACAAAATAAATAAGAAATAAAATAGGGAGGTAAACCAATTGCTAGAAAAGTAAGGTATGATAGATCTATGCAGAAAATTGAATGGAGACAGTAAGGAGTTTACTTTTTTCTTAGCGGTCCATGGAACTTATACAAAAATTGACCCTGTATTAGGGCATAAAAACCTCAAAATCAAATGCAGAAAGGCAGAAATAGTAAATGTAACTTTTTCAGATCATGATGCAATAAAAATCACATGCAATGTGAGGCCAGGAGAAAATAGACCAAAAGTTAATTGGAAATTAAATAATCTAATCCTGAAGAACAAATGGGTGAAAGAGTAAATCATAGACACAATCGATAATTTCATCCAGGAGAATGATAATAATGACACCACATACCAAAAATTGTGGCATATGGCCAAAGCAGTTATAAGGGGCAATTTTATATCTCTAGATACTTACTTCCATAAAACAGAGAAAGAAAAGATCAATGAATTGGGCTTATTTAAAAAAAACTAGAAAAAGAACAAATTAAAAACCCTCAATTAAATACTAAATTGGAAATTCTAAAAATAAAAGGAGAAATTAATAAAATTGAAAATAAGAAAACTATTGAATTAATAAATAAATCTAAGAGTTGGTTCTATGAAAAAAACAACAAAATTGATAAGCCTTTAGTTAATTTGATAAGAAAAAGGAAAGAGGAAAATCAAAATGTTAGTCTCAAGAATAATATGGGAGAACTTTCCTCCAATGAAGAGGAAATCAGAGCAATAATTAGGAGTTATGTTGCCCAATTTTATGCCAGTAAGTTTGATAATCTAAATGAAATGGAGGAATATCTACAAAAAAATATAGATTGCCCAAGTTAACGGAAGAGGAAATAAATTATTTAAATATCCCCATATTAGAAAAAGAAATAGAACAAGCTATTAACCAACTCCCTAAGAAAAAATCTCCAGGGCCAGATGGATTTACATGTGACTTCTACCAAACATTCAAAGAACAATTAATTCCAATACTATGCAAACTATTTGAGAAAATAGGGACAGAAGGTATACTGCCAAATTCCGTCTATGAGACCGATATGGTGCTGATGGCTAAACCAGGTAGGGTGAAAACAGAGAAAGAAAACTATAGATCAATTTCCCTAATGAATATTGATGCAAAAATTGTAAATAAGATATTAGCAATGAGATTATAGAAAGTCATCCCCAGGATAGTACACTATGAACAAGTAGGATTTATGCCAGGGATGCAGGGCTGGTTCAATATTAGGAAAACTATCAGCATAATTAATTATATTAATAACCAAATTAACAAAAACCATATGATTATCTCAATAGATTCAGAAAAAGCTTTCGTGAGAATCCAACACCCATTCGTGTTGAAAACACTAGAGAGTATAAGAATAAATGGGCTTTTTCCTTAAAATGATTAGTAGCATGTACTTAAAACTATAAGCAAGAATCATATGTAATGGACACAAACTAAAACCATTCACAATAAGGTCAGGAGTGAAACAAGGCTGCCCACTGTCACCATTACTATTTAATATTGTATTAGAAATGTTATCTTTGGCAATAAGAGAAGAAAAAGAGATAAAAGGAATTAGAAGAGGTAATGAAGAAACCAAATTATCACTCTTTGCAGATGACATGATGGTATACTTAGAGAACCCTAGAGACTCAACTAAAAAACTATCAGAAACAATTCACAACTTTAGTAAAGTTTCAGGATTCAAAATAAATCCACATAAATCATCAGCATTTTTATATATTAGCAACAAAGTTCAGCAGCAAGAGATAAAAAAAGAAATTCCATTCCAAATAACAGATGATAGTATAAAATATTTGGGAATCTATCGGCCAAGGAAAAGTCAGAAACTATAAGAATTAAACTACAAAACACTTTCCACACAAATAAGATCAGATGTAATCAATTGGAAAAACATTAAATGCTCATGGGTAGGCTGAGCGAACATAATAAAAATGACAATACTACCCAAACTAATTTATTTATTTACAATTTTTTGTATTTTTACAATACAATGCAATAAATTTACAAATTTACAATCAAACTCCCAAGAAATTATTTTACAGATCTAGAAAAAAATAGTAGCAAAGTTCATTTGGAAGAACAAAAGGTCAAGAATTTCAAGGGAATTAATGAAAAAAAAAGGCAGATGAAGGTGGCCTTGCTGTACCAGATCTAAAACTATATTATAAAGCAGCGTTCATCAAAACCATTTGGTATTGTCTGAGAAATAGAGCAGTCCATCAGTGGCATAAGATAGGATACCAGGACAATCTAGACAATAACTTTAATAATTTAGTGTTTGATAAACCCAAAGACCCCAGCTTTTGGGATAAGTACTCACTATTCGGCAAAAACTGTTGGGAAAATTGGAAACTAGTGTGAAAGAATTTAGGACTTGACCCACACCTAATACCACATACCAAGATAAGATCTAAATGGGTTCATGATCTAGATATAAAGAGTGATATTGTAAGCAAATTAGAGGAACGTAGTATAGTTTACCTTTCAGACCTGTGGAGATGGAAAAAATTTATGTCCAAAAAAGATCTGAAACTCTTAATTGAACACCAGATAGATAATTTTGATTATATTAAGTTAAAAAGTTTCTTTACAAATAAAACCAATGCAGACAAGATTAGGAGGGAAGCATCAAATTGGGAAATCATCTTTACATTTAATGGTTCTGATAAAGGCCTCATCTCTAACATATATAGAGAATTGTCTCATATTTATAAGAATTCAAGCCACTCTTCAATAGATAAGTGGTCAAGGGATATGAACAGACAATTTTCAGATGAAGAAATTTAAACAATCTCTAGACATATGAAAAGTTGCTCCAAATCACTATTGATCAGAGAAATGCAAATTAAGACAACTCTGAGGTACCACACACACCTGTCAGATTGGCTAAAATAACAGGAAAAGATAACGATGAATGTTGGAGTGGATGCGGGAAAGCTGTGACACTAATACATTGTTGATGTAACTGTGAACAGATCCAACCATTCTGGAGAGCAATTTAGAGCTATGCTCAAAAAGTTATCAAACTGTGCATACCCTTTGACCCAGCAGTGTTTCTATTGGGCCTATATCCCAAAGAAATCTTAGAGGAGGAAAAGGGCCCCACATGTGCAAGAATGTTTGTGGCAGCCCTTTCTGTAGTGGCTAGAAACTCGAAACTGAATGGATGCCCATCAATTGGAGAGTGGCTGAATAAATTATGGTATATGAATGTTATGGAATCTTATCACTCTGTAAGAAACGACCAGCAGGACGATTTCAGAGAGTCCTGGAGAGACTTGCATGAACTGATGCTGAATGAAAGGAGCAGAACCAGGAGATCATTATCCACAGCAACAACAATATTACATGATGATCAATTCTGATGGACATGGTTCTCTGCAATAAAGAATTGTCTCAAACCAGTTCCAATTGTTCAGTGACGGAAACCATATACACCTAGAGAGAGGGATATGAAATATGGACCACAATATAACATTTTCATGCTCTCTATTGATGTTTGCTTGCATTGGTTTCCTTTCTCTGATTTTCTTTTTTTTTTTCTCATAGATAGGATTTTTCTTGCACAACTTGTCAAGTATTTCAACATTATTAACATGTAGTGGACTTCCTGCCATCTAGGGGAGGGGAGGGGACTGGGGGTAAAAATTTGTAATGGAAAGCTTTGTAAAGATCAATGCTGAGGAACTACCCATACATGTTATACAAATAAAAAGCTTTAACAATAAAAAAAGATAAGATTAAAAAGGGGAAAAAAAAGAATCCTCCCTGATGCAGACATACTTTTTTCTTTCTTCCTTAGTATACTATCTCGTAGGGAACCATGTGGAGGACATTGGTTGTATTTGTGTGTGCATGTACATGCATGCAGCAGGGGCCCATATTGTTCATATTTCTTTTCCATGTCTTTATCCAAGTGAGGAATCCATTCCTTTTCTATCTCACTCCTTTTTCTTTCTTTCTTTCTTTTTTTTATTAAAGCTTTTTGTTTTCAAAACATATGCATGGATAATTTTTCAACAATGACCCTTGCAAAATCTTGTGTTCCAATTTTCCATCTCTTTCCTCCACCCTCTCCCCTAGATGGCAAGTAATCCCATATATTTTAAACATGGTAAAATACATGTTAAATCTAATATATGTGTACATATTTATACATTTATCTTTCTGCACAAAAAGGCAAAAAAATAAGAAAGAAAATAAACTGCAAGCAAACAACAACAAAAAGAGTGAAAAGGTTATGTTGTGATCCATACTTCATTTCTACAGTCCTTTCTCTGGATGTAGATGTCTCTTTTCATCACTGAACAATTGGAACTGGCCTGAATCATTTAATTGTTGAAGAGAGCCACATCCATCACAATTGATCATCATATAGTCTTGTTGTTGCTGTGTATAATGATCTCCTGGTTCTGCACATTTCACTCAGCATCAATTCATGCAAGTCCCTCCAGGTATCTCTGAAATCATCCTGCTGATCGTTTCTTACAGAATAATAATATTCTATGACATTCATATTCCATAGTTATTCTTCCATGCTCCAATTGATGGGCATCCATTCAGTTTCCAGTTTTTAGCCACTACAAAAAGGGCCGCCACAAACATTTTTGCACATGTGGGTCCTTTTCCTTCCTTTAAGATCTCTTTGGGATATAGGCCTAATAGAAACACTGTTGGGTCAAAGGGTATGCACAGTTTGATAACTTTTTGAGCAGAGTTCCAAATTGCTCTCCAGAATGATTGGTTGGATCTGTTCACAGTTCCAAAAAAAAATGTATTAGTGTTCCAGTTTTCCCACATCCCCTCCAACATTGGCCATTATTTTTTCCTGCATCTTAGCCAATCTGAGAGGAGTGTAGTGGTATCTCAGAGTTGTCTTAATTTGCATTTCTCTGATCTATATGACTTTTCATATGACTAGAAATAGTTTTAATTTCATCTGAAAATTGTCTGTTCATATCCTTTGACCTTTTATCAGTTGAAGAAGGGCTTGAATTCTTATGAATTTGAGTCAATTCTCTATTTTAGAAATGAAGCCTTTATCAGAAAGTTCGAATGTAAAAAAAAATGTTTTCCCAGTTTATTGCTTCCCTTCTAATCTTGTCTGCATTAGTTTTGTTTGTACAAAACTTTTTAATTTAACATAATGAAAATTATCTATTTTATGATCAATAAAATCATCTATTTTGTGATCAATAATGATCTCTAGTTCTTCTCTGGTAGCAAATTTCTTCCTCCTCCACAGATCTGAAAGGTAAACTATCCTATGTTCTTATAATTTGTTTATATCATTCTTTATGTCTAGCTCATCAACCCAATTCAACATTATCTTGGTAAACCCTTAATTTTCATTGGGCATAAGCTGAAGTTATCTTCATTGTAAAGCCTTTGCTAGTTTCATTAGTTTTTACTGTTGTCTTTTAAAAATTATCTTATTGATTGTCTATATGCAGTTACATACTTTGCCCTTAATTCTGGTACAAGATCTATTTATTTTTCTTTTTTGTTTTGTCTTTGTATTTGTGGCAAGTAGCACAATGCCTCAAACATCAAAAGTGATGAATAAATGCCTGCTTAATTGAAATGCATTGAATCTAATGCCTTATTCCAGAGTTTAGCATAATCCTTGTATAAAGGAAGTTAGAATTCTAGTAAAAGATGAGTTCATGATGAAAAAGATCTTTCAGATATAGTTTTAGTTGAATTTCTGATACAAGATACTTGTTTGTTATTTTTATTGATTATTTTATTTCCCCCATTACATATAAAAATTTTTAACATGCATTTAAAAAATTTTGAGTTCAAAATTCTCTCCTTCTTTCCCAACACTCTCATTGAGAAGTACCCCACCAACAGTATATCAATGTCCCAATTTTTCCACATAACCCGTGAAATTTATCATTTCCTTTTCATGTTATATTAGACAATCTTATTTGTATGAGATAGTTTAATTTTTTTAAATTGCATACAATGCACTTGTTAAATGGTCCAAAATGTCTATACTATGATTTTAGATGTAGATATCATGCCTTATATTAAATCAGTTTTATGGAAAAAGGAGAATGGTATTTTCAGGGTCCTCCATTTTTCCTATGTCCTATTGACTAGATTGCCAAGTACAATTAAGCTAGTTAACAATAGTGTAACAACCAATTAACAGTTTCACTTCCTAGCCTCATGCAGACTGATAGTGAAACTAGTTACCATCACTGTTGTGTGTTCCCATCATGTCTGGGGCTCTTATAATAGTCTACTGCAGATAACACCAGTACTTAGTTTGTCTTATTTTCTACCTGGAAAAAAAAAACAATCCCTTATTGAGGAAAACAAGTATCAGGGTCCCAATGAGCATAAAAGAAAAGGGCAAGCAATAATCAGTGCCATACATTTTTCAGAATACCCAAAGGAAAGGGATTGAGACTAAAATGAGTTCTAGTTAAAAGTTTCTGGCAGCAAGGTCAATACATTAATAAGCAAGGAATAACAAGGAGCAAAGTGCTAGTTGCAACTTGTGTAACAAATGTCTGGACTTTTTATGACTAATATAGTCATTACTTCTCCCATTAACAAAGCTGTTGATACACTCATAAACTGGATTTTTCAAGCTTCTCCTGCTCCAGTCCTATTAGTAGAGGCTGTGAAGTGGCTGGACTTAGTGTCAGAAAGACTTCAATTCTATTCTTGCCTCAGACACTTACTAGCCATGTGACCATGGCTAGATTGCTTGACCTCACAAGCTCAGTTTCCTCATCTATAAAATGAGCATAATAATAGCAACTTCATAGGGTTGTTGTGAGGATCAAAAGAGAACATATATGTAAATTGTTATATGAATGATAACTATTATTATTAAAATTGAGTTTCTAGCCACACAGATTTTGATGTGTGTTCTTGTGGGAATCTGGTCATGAGTATATATTTCTTTTTAAAAAATTTTATTATTAAAAGAAAACAGAATAGAAAAAAGGAAACCATAAAAGGAAAACAAAACAGAACATAACATTGTCATGTGCCCAGCAAAACATCAGGGAGCACTCAAAATATATAACAATAAATCACCAGTTCAATGAAGGATATATAATAGTAGAAGTTATATTTATGAATGTCCATCTTTTCTCTGCTTCCTTATATGTTGTTCTTTTGTTTTCTGCTGTGCACTTTTTAAATTTATTCTTTTTTTTCCCTTTCAACGCCCCTAACCTCTTCCAAACAAGCTATAGTTAAGGAAGGACATATTATGTATATATATATATATATATATATATATATATATACATATATATATACACACACACATATATATATGCATGCATATACATATTCAGTCACATGTACCCACAGACCCACTTACATATACATATATTGTGCATAAATATACATAGAGCAACATGGATACATCTTTACATATATTCAGACACATACATATATATAGGCATTTACCCATATGTAAACATGTATCTAAAACAATATTAATATGGCTGACATATAATGGAGATTTCTCTCTTGATTGAATCTGTTTGAATTTGTCTAACCCAATGATTACTAGCCATACTTTTTTTATTCTAATAAATTCTTCTCCTGATCTTAGTTTGTGTAGATCTTTTTTCCTATCCCTGCTAACTTTTCTGCTTTAATTCTATTCCTTAACTTGCATTGCTATTACTTAACTTCCCCCCACCCATGGATCCCTTTTTTGGTCTTCTTTCCCCACTCTTTGCTTCCCCCTCCATCCATCCCAATTATTTTTAATAAATTCTGGCCTTCATGGTATATATGTAGTATTGCCTATTTAGCCCATTCCTAATGTGAGAAGGTTTTCAGAAAATGAGCCCTCCTCCCCTTCAAATGCCTCTGTATCTATTCTTCCTCTGTACTTTATTTATATGACATAATTACTATTTTTACCTTTCTTAGGTGGTTTTGCCTTTTAGAGTCAGATCACACTCAACTCTGCCCCAATGTTTCTTTTAAGTTACTCAAATGCTGATATCAGTCTTAAATATATGGTATACATTTCCATGTAAAAAACAATTTGCCCATTTAAGTTCCTTGAAATTGGCGTTTATGTTACATTTTTTATTGAGTTTGGATTGGTTGAAAGAAAATACAGAAAATCTGCAAGTTTGTTGAATGTCTTTTTTTTTCTTGTTCAATCTTATGGATAATTTTTCTGGATGTAATATTTTTGGCCACAGGCCTGGTTTTTTGATTGTCAGTAGATATGACTCCAGGACTTGTGGTCTTTTATTATGACTGCTGATAAATTTTGAGCAATTATAATTGTAGCCCCAGTATATTTAAAGTTTTTTCATGTTCTGCAAAATTTTCTCTTTGTTCAGGGGGTTTCAAAATTTGGCAATAATATTCCTATGTGTTTTCCACAAAGGATTTCTTTGAGGTGCTGATCACTAGACTTTTTTCTATTTCCTCTTTTCTCTCATGTCACCTTAGGACAATTTTCTTGGATTATTTCTTGTGTTATAGTGTCAAGATACTTTTTTTAAAATCAGCTTTCAGGGCAATTATTCTTATATTTTCTCCTCTTGATCTATTCTCCAGATGTGTTGTTTTTCTTATAATTTACACTGTTCTATTTTTTCATGTTTTTATATTTTGTTTTATTATTTCTTGGTCTCTTATAACTTCACTGGCTTCCCTTTGTCCAATCCTCATTTTCAAAGAGTTATTTTCAGCTTTAAAATTCTGTATCTCCTTTTCTAGTTAGTTAACTTTAAAAAAAATCTTGTTTTTCTTGGATGGTTTTTATTTGTATTTTTCTTTAGTGTTTCCTCAGTGTCTGTCATTTTATTTTTAAATTCTTTTTTGAGTTCTTTTTTAAATTCTCTCTAAGCAGAGAGATATTTAATGTTCCTCTTTGGAACAGAAGAAGCTTCTTTAACTTCTTGCCCAGGAAAGGCTTTGTGTGTGTGTGTGTGTGTGTGTGTGTATGTGTGTGTGTGTGTGTGTGTGTGTGTGTGTGATTCAACTGCATTGCTGGGCCTGGTGTTCTCCCTCACTCTTCCTGGACTCAGACCCCTGACTCTACATGGAGTCTAGGTGGTAAAAATTTCTGTGGTTCCTGCTAAGGCTCCTGCCAAACCCAGTTTGTCCCAGGGCTCCCTACTGGATATTTCTGTGGAGCTAGCCTGGAGGTGTTTGCATTTCACAATGGTTAATCTCTGTGCTGGGGTCTTTCTTCAGATCTTCTTGGGTTGTACCAGGAGCCCCTTGTTCTGCTTCAAGTCTTCTTGATTTTTCACCAATCTATTTTCACCCTGAAACATAAATTTCTTCTGTTTGTGGGGAAAATCTGGAGAACTTGAAATTTACTCATCTACTCCCTCATCTTCCCAGAATTCTTCCCCCTGAATATATATTTTGACAGTTAAAAAGATTAGATAGTTATAATCATACTTTTATATTAGCATATTTACTTTTCCTCAGTACAAGAAACTCCCAATGGATTATTTTTATCTGTCTTATAATACTAATAAGAACTCATTTCTTTTTTCTCTGTTTTGTACTAATCCAAAATAGTCATATTTATCCTTGTATCCTCCAAGGAAAATACCCATACAATAATTAATTTAAATAAATAAAGGAATGCATGCCCATATTTTAAGTCCAGATCAAGAAAAGATCAGCAACTTGACCACAGCCTCAAAGCAGCGGCCCAGATTGCATAAGCTTCAGGTTTCATTAATCGTACCCTAGTGGCTGAATATGAGACAGCATTCCCTTTTTCTTAAGTTTAGAGGGTATAGATAAAGTTCACCTCAGACTGGGACTCTCAGACTAAAGCCTTAGCCCTAACTGTGACCAAATTGTGTAGTGAGCACTCAATCTGATCATTTTAGGCCAGATCCGTTTTTATTTTTATTTTTTTTCCCTACTGCCTATAGAAGATATGGTGGCTAATATAGCCTTTTCCCAGGTTTTTCTGCTCTCCCAAGGACACAGAGGAAAGGTATGTTATTGTGCTACAGTTCCCATGTCTCAGTTTCCCTCAGTTGCTGTTTCAGTTTCCCTTAATTGTTCTGCCCCAAAAATAGCAATCCTCACTTCCTGACCATCAGAAACAATTGGACCCACATTCCAAAGGAGTCATAAAACCTCCAGATGGCCAGCCTCGACCTACCCCTTATCTTTTGGCTTCAGACTTACAGTCTTCCTTTCCCAGTTTCTGTCGCAAACTTCCTTTACTCCCTACCTATCAGAATTGAATTGATAGTTTCCTTGGACACTAGATGTTCTCAGCTGTTCCCATGAATGTCTTTGTTTCCCTGGGCTATGGAGACTATAAAATCCGTGATGTCCACCAATGAGGTACTGAATACTTTGTGACATTAGTCCTATTCAGTCAGCCGACATGTCTGTCAGTCTAACTCTCTGGGCTGGACCTGCCTGAGATCCAGTCGGCTGACATATCTGTCAGTCTAAACTCACAATGGACTGTGTGCTTTGAGACATGAGTCTCAGCAGTCCCGATCCATAGCTATGGATTCTGAACTCTCAATTAACATCAATAAAATATTACTTCATTTCCAATGTGTGATACTGTCTCAGTTTCTCCCTGAGCATTACAATGTCTCTGCATACCTAGATGGGAATGGACTGTGCTAAGAGATCTACCAGTTCTCACAACTGGAAACTTACATCTAGAATCTGAGCCTTATTGGTAAGGAATTTACAAGTGCACAAGGAATGAAATATCTAATGCAAAGCCCAGTTTCATTCAACAATGATCTTGCCCACCTTACTTTCTTTAAACAAACTTAGATGAAAAACAAGTATATATTTGCAGCTGGTATAGATACACTTGAATTATTTCTATGTTGAGGGATGAATCGGTTCCTAAGAAGATGTCCTCTTTGGTTCTTTCCATTGCTCAGCCCATTGATTATTTATCCATGTTTTTGCTGATCTTCTATGTATGATACCTTGGTAATCATAACTTGTTTGGCAAACATGACTATTAGTTGTCACAAGCCTGCATAAATGAATCTCAGATAATTTACCCTGTTACCAGTTTTGCATTAATGAAACCTACTTTCTAGGTTAAATTAATTTCTCTTAGGTTAACAAATTACTAATAGACTGAGAAAAAAAAGAAAACAAGTAGAAAAATGTTCATAAGAAAGTTTATATAGGTCTAATTATTAGTAAGTTAGGTTTCTGACCCCCAAATTTCCACTTATCAATAATGTGTTCCCTAGAATAAAACTGCAAATTGGAAAAATGACACAAGATGATGGAACCAAACCCTAGTACGCAAAAAGAAAAAACTGAGGTTTAGTTCCTTCTCTATGAGGTAGCATTAATGTTTCTGACCTTTTCCACTGTCATTTTCTTCTCTCTCTATTTCTGACTCTATCTCTGTCTCTGTGTATCTGTGTGTCTCTGTGCTTGCCTGTATCTCTCTTTTTCTCTCCATCTGTCTGTCTGTCTCATTGAATTTTATTTGTTTTATCATTCATGTTTTTTTTTAAATTGCATTCCAAATTCTTTCTCTCCCTTCAGCCCCATCCCTACTCACATATAAGCAAGCAATATGATATCAATTATATATAGTCATGCAAAATGCATGTCCATATTAGCCATGTTGCAAAAAAGCAAGAAAAAAGAAAAAGAAAAAGCAGTATGCTTCAGTCTGCACTCATTCTTCTCTATATCCCTTTCCTTTCCTTTCTTTTTCCTTTTTCTCTCCCTTTCTCCCTCTTTCTCCCTCTGTTTCCCTTCCCCATTGAACTTCATCAACTGCACAAATGATCTGATTCTGAGTAATGTCTTTCCTCATAGAAATGAGTTTCATGAGGCCCTATTTCATATTATCATGGAAGATGTTGTTCAGATAGAAGACTTTCCCTGCAGGACCCTAGCCATGCTGCTTTGTAGCCATCTCAATCAATAGACTAGACAGAGATCAAATGTTCAATTTAAAGAAAAATTTGGGTGAGGTAAAGAATAATTGGGAAGGCCTATGACATTTTAGGGCAGAAAGGTTCTGATAGAAGTAGACTAAAGCAAAGAAAGGGAGTTGAGCAAG
The DNA here is from genome assembly GCA_023553655.1 of Myrmecobius fasciatus. NCBI lineage: Eukaryota > Metazoa > Chordata > Mammalia > Dasyuromorphia > Myrmecobiidae > Myrmecobius > Myrmecobius fasciatus. The sequence continues at coordinate 69,810 of JAJPUD010008953.1, forward strand.
TCGTGCCTGACACATCCTCTCAGTTTCCACTGTGAAACCAGAATGTGATGGCTGACACTTTGATGTCTGTGTTTTAAACACTCTGTGGCCATATTCTTATTTGTTTCTTTGAAATCCATTTGCAACCTCTCAGCTGGCCCACCTCCCCTGGGGAAACAGACTCAGAAATAGTATTTTTTACCATTAGGGCCATGAAGACACAAGAGCCCATGTCATGCTATCTAATACTATTTTCATGCTTTTTGATCAGGTAGCTTATTATTCACTGCTGACAGATCACACTAGGCTTGGTAATGGAAATCCTGATCAGCCAAATGGGAAGGAAAAAAAGCTCAACAGAAAGGAAGATGGGCCTTTATGAAATAGATGGCTGCTGTGTCATGTTTAGATTTTGAAGACAGAGATTTGAAAATTAAAATGGAAGATACAACAAATATACTTTACTAGAGGTGAGTAGCACTAATCAAAGATATCTGTGCAGTACTTTCTGATACCCAGACATCCAAAATGATAGAAAAACAAACTCAGAAAATTCAATCAAAATTATAGATGTGAGATCTGTATTATACCAAATGCCCTAATACTGATCAATAAATACATAATTTTCCCCTTCCTGTTTTTACTGAGACCATTTACCAATGATTGGGGTGTTCTTCCTCTTTATCTGAGCATTATAAGTTGCCTATATTTCAAAACCAAATTCCAAATTCCCCTCCTCTCCTAATCTGATATTTGCCTTTTCCTATGTATACCTTACATAATATGTTGTATTTCTCTTGCAGCTGCATTGATTATTATACATTATAATTATTGTACCCAATCAATATTGGATGATACAATCCTAGATTCTATTAACAGGTAGGAAAATCAAGACCTAGAAAGATGAAATAATTTCTGCAAGATCATGGCAATGAAATCCTCTGTAGCCAGCTTATCAATATTTCTATTTTATCTTATTGTCTCCCCTTTAGGAGATGTGTTCAGCTCATTGAATAGTCACCCTGTGATGGATTTATAGGAAGGCATGGATGAAAGCCATATAAGAAGTAGAGATATGCTTGTAAGAAAATCTACTCCACTGAAGAGAAAATACATCTAGAAAATTATAAATCCATTGTGTCAAAATATAGTTGTAGTATTGCTATAGCATTTTGCATATATATATATATATATATATATATATATATATACATATATACATATATATATAATCATTTTCCTGGATTGTAAGATCCTTTAATTTAAAGATTGTTTTTTTAAATCTTTGCATCACTAAAACAAATATTCTGGGAATAGTTGGCATCCTACAGAAGTGCAATGATTTTCCAGAATAGTGTCCTTTCACAGAGAAGGAACTGACAGGATACACCAAGTCTTACAACAGCTGCCTTTGCAAGTCTTACACCTCTTCAATATACTTTCTCCCAGAAACTACTCCCTACTCTCTTATTTGACAGATGAGAATTTGAGCCACTCAAAAAGTATCAACTTTCATTCCCTACCTAGCTAAAGCCCTTCCTATTACTTACATGAATCTGGGACCAATAAAATAGTCAAGGACAGGTCCAGTTTGAGCACCAAAAATGATTCTGACATCACCTTCTGTGCCAAGTCTCACATTGAAATGCCTAGGGATACTCATTGTAATAGCCACCAAGGAAGAAAGTCAACATTAACTTGTCCAATCAAGAAAAGACTTTTATTTAGAAAATTTCAATTGCTTCCCAAATTTTCTTGATCTCTGGAATTCCAGTCCCATCTGATCCTCAATAAAGACAGAAATTTTAGAAGCCTATTCCAAAATTCTATAATTAGATAAATCATTATTTAAAATAAAAATTCAGAATCTAAAAATCAAAAATTTCTGGAAAGTTCAGCTTTTGAGAAATAGAGGAATAATGCTTTTCATTACAAATATAATCTTGTTAGAAATTCTTTAATTAATTCAGCTAATTGAATGGATTTTTCATTTTTCATTCACTTATCAAAGAAATATTTATTCTGGCCTAGCAACAGGCATACAAAAAACTAAAAAAGTCATGTTTCTTTTCCTCATAAAGCTTAAATTTTAGGAGGAAAAATGAGAAAAGGGTTTGTATTAGAGATGTCTAGGCTTTCCTAAAGCTTGCCTTCCATGTGTCTTACATATTTTGGTCCAGTAATAACTAAATCATTTTTTTTAAATCAGCAGTTCTTGAATAAAATTTTTCCTGGAAAATATAAAAAGCCATAGCTAATGAAGAGATAATACATCACAAAGGAATTTATCTTCCTCCTTGGAAAAAAATTGTGTTTCAAATAAAGAAAAGGAGAGAAGGAAAGAAGAGAAGGAAGTAAAGGAGAGAGAGAGGTCCAGGGAAAGAGGGAAGAAAGAAGGAAAAGAGAAGGGGCAGGAGAAAGAAGACATAAACGAGAATAAAGGCAGAAAAGAAGGAAAAAAATTAGACATATACCATTTTTCAAAGAAGGAAAGAAATAAATGATTATTTAGTGGTTACGATGTGCCAGGTACTGTGCTAAATACTGTGTAGAAATTGCCTCATGTGATCCTCACAACAACCTTATGAGGTAGATGCTATCATTATCCCCATTTTTATTCCCCATGAGGCTTTTATAGTTGAAGAAACTAAGGCAAACAGAATATGTGATTTCCCAAGGATCATATAGCTAGTATCTGAAGCAAGATTTGAACTCAGTTCTTTCTGATTCCACACTCCAAATTCTATTCATTGTATTACTTTGCTGCTTTTAAGAAATATTTTCCTTCTAATAACCCTGTGATAAAAGTCAGTAGTCTGCAGAGTGAGCAGAAGCAGGCAGTGTCTCACCCCAAGAGGTATATAACTAGGAAAGGGTAGAAAGAGCAGTTGCATCTCAAATACAATAGCCAATAATGGAGCATATCTCTAGTACAGCAGCACCTGCCTTCTCTCAACAGTCCTTTCTCCTACCTCTTCTTCATCTATTCCAGTACCTAAATTTCCCCATTGCTAACCTGGTGTTGACTTCTCATCAGAGTGACTAATCAATATAAAACTCATGCTATACTGGCTGTGCCAATGGAAAATCCCCTTTCTCCCAGTATAGTTACCTCCTGTATCCTAGATCAGACTCTGTAGTAATAACCAGTTATTCTGTATTTAGGGCTGTAGCAGCTTTACTTCCCTCCTTTTGTTTTTGGGAAGGTCAGAGGAAATTGAACATAATGAGCTAATCTGGATAGGCTGTGATCCCCACTGAAGACATTATTACATTATCTGATCTCCCAAACCCATCCTTTTCCCAAGGTTTCTTCGGTGTTAAGAACACCACCATCCTTTCTTCTGGTCAACAAGATTCACAACTTTAACATTACATTCAACTTCTCATTCTCCCTTACTCATACATACAATCATTTGTCAAATCTTTCCAGTCCTATCTCCATAGTAACCTTCATATTGCCATCTCACTCACACAGCCACCTCTGTAATTCAGATTTTCATTGTATCTTGCTCACACCACTGAAACAGCCTCCTAATTGGTCTTCATGCCTCAATTATACCCCATACAAAATGATGCAAAAATGATTTTCCTAAAGAATAGGTCTGAACTTGTCACTCTGTTCAACAAACTAAAGTGGCTCTCTTAGCTCCAGGATCAAATAAGATTTTATCTTTATCTAACAATAAAAAATTTTCTATTTATGTATAGGTTCTATAATATGCACAATTATTAGTAAAGTAGAACATGTAGATATGTATATACATGTATAACATATAGGTATTGAGCAGAATGTGATTTAGAAATTCATGGATAGGTATTTTATATCAGAAAAGTTGAGAAGCCACTGACTTCTTATTAATTTTACTGTTACTAAGTAGACCCATTGATCTTAAGAAAGGAAGGATTTGGGAATTACATGGAGATGGGGAAAGAAGAGGCAGTTTGGGGAGAGTGAGCCTTGCAGAGAAAACATATTGAAAAGCTATAGTGTGGCAGCAATAGAAATAGAAACACTGGGCTTCACTTCATTTTCCAGGTTTACTATTTACGACCTGAGTGAAACTGGAAAATAATGTAGTCTTTCTCAATCTATTTCTTCACAGTAAAATGCAGTTGGACTAGATGATCTCTGCTATTAGCAGATCTTAAGGAAGTGACATAATAACTTCTTTGAACCTCAGTTTCCTCATCAGCAAAATGAAGGGATTGGATTAGATAGCTTCTCAAGTCCCTTCTAACTTTGAATAAACCACTCTAAGATGCTTTCCCACTCTAAATCTATAATAATTTACATGAATATTTGGCAAAGGCTTCTTAAGCTTACTTGTTAGTCAATACAACATCTGGAAACTAGGTGATGAAATGAATAGAGTGACAGACTTAGAGTTTGGAAGACTTCTTCTTCTAAGTTCAAATTTGGCCTCAAACATTTATTAGCTGTGTGACTCCTAGTAAGTCACTTAGCCTTGTTTTCCTTAGTCCCTTCACCTGTAAACTGAAATGAATAAGAAAATGGCAAAAAAATCCATTATTTTTGCCAAAGAAACCCCAAATGGTTTCACAAAGTTAGACATGACAGGTAAATGACTGAACAACAAAGTTTAACATCTCATCTTTCTTTCATTAATTATTTTTTCTTCATACTCTTTTCTATCCCCTCAGTCCAGGACTCTGCATTAAGTGTATTTATACAGAAATCATTCATTTGCTATTTAATTCAGAGATTTCTTGTCCCTTTTATCAGATGGCAGAGCTAGAAGGGGAAAAGAAGTAAAAGCTATAGGCCAAGAGGTTACATTCTAGTTAGTTCCATATACTCTTGGGTTTCCTCACCTACCTGTCTTTGCCTCCTGTGTTCCATTCCTTGGGATAAACTACACTGGAGGAGCACTTGCCACATATATATTCTTCATTCTTGGTACTACAGACTTTTAGCACCAGTAAGAACTTTACAACATAAAATGTTAGAACCAAGAATGTAAGATGTTTGGATTTGAAGGGATCTTGGAACGTAGAATACTAGTGATCTAAAACATTATCTATTCCTTTACTCTTAAAGAGGAGGGTACTGATGCTCCATTACTTACTGAATAAACATGACAGTTTGAGATATAAGCATGTGTGAAGGCACACATCCAGTATTAATATAGTGTCTCTACAAAGAAGCCTGAGTAGACAGTAGAGATTTTTTTCATCACCAATTCAGAGATAACTAGAGTTCATAATTCAAATTGTAAGCATAGGCAAGGTCTTTAAAGCTATTGAAGAATGATTTAGCTGGAGATGGTTGAAAAGAGGTCCCTGTGGTTTCTGCTGGGATTAGGGGAAAACAAATTTGGCAAAACAGGATTAGTATATAAAATTAGTATATAGAATCCCAGCATTAGTATATAGAATCAATGATTGTTCTGTTTATGGGGTTCTATCACAAAAAGCCAGTATTCTGTAGCCTACAATGGGGAAATGGGCATCTCTGGACTGCATCTAGAAGATTATCTTCCTTTCTTAGCACCACATTTTTATTATTATTGTGTTTTTTTTCTGAAGTAATTGGGGTTAAGTGACTTGCCCAAGGTCACACAGCTAAGAAGTGTTGTATCTGAGGCCAGATTTGAACTCAGTGTCTCCTGACTTCAGGGCTGGTGCTCTATCCACTGCGCCACCTAGCTGCCCCTTAGCATTTTTAGAAAAAATGTTAGCAAACTAGAACATTTTGAAGGGTGTGACTAGCATAATGAAGATTCTGAAGATCTTGTTATATGCAAATCAGGTTTGGGAATGAAGGAGTATTTAGGCTGCAGAACAGAAGACATGGTGGGGGAGACAACATAATAGCTGTCCTTAAATATTTGAAGGCTAGTCATGGACAAGGAATTAGACTTGTTTCTCTTTATGCTAGAACAGAATTAGGAGAAACATAGGTTGAAACCACAGAGGTAGATTTTAGCTTGACATGGAAGGAGCAACAAATAACACCAAAACATTTAAATTTATTGAAAAGTGGAATGGGTTGTTCTGTTGGGAAGGGGTTTTCTGATATTTAGAGTGTTTTAGGGTTAGATGAGCCCTCGTCTGAGATTTTTCAGAGAAAATTTCTATTCAGCTAGAAATTAGGAAACTTGGAGGAGTAACCTATTCCCTTATCTGACTGTGGTTTATAGGAGTGATCTGGGATCATTCCATTAACTACAAGTTAGTTTAAGTCTCTCTGTATAACTAAGCTAGCCATGGATCAGGTATAAATGCCTGAACTGTTTCAAATACGGTATTCAATTACCTCATGGACAGAGAGTCTAATAACTGAATACAAGAAATAGGGTCAGAAGATCTGGGTACTTATCTCAAATAATTCTAATAATAGGAAATACATTAGCTATGTTTATATAATAATTTAAGATTCTCAAAGTATTTTCCTCATGTCATTCTTCAGCTGTAGTACTTTGGATAAACCATTCTATTTTTTTCTGAGATGTCTTCTCATCTGTAAAACTGGAATAATAATATTTTTCTTGACAAATTCACAGGCTTTCTGTGAAGATGCCATGGAGAGTAAATTACTTTGGAAATTATGATGTATTATATGAACATAAGTTAAAATAATTAAATACTTCCTTTTGGGGGGCTCAGAATGGAAGGTAACTCCTCCTTATCCCAATTATTTCCTCTTTAATAGATTTATTTCTTCCTTTCAATACTCTGCCATTTCATCTATACTTCCCTTATTTTGTGTTCTTGAGGAAGGATATGCTAAGTCTAGTGGGATATAAGGCCTAAGCAATGTGCACAGAAGAGTGAAAAAAAAAAACAATCCTAAAGGGAGCTAGGTGGTATACTATAGACCAGATAGAGAGCTTAATTTGATATGAGGAAAACGAGTTCAAATTCTACTTTAGATCATTATTTACTAAGTGACCAGAGGCAAATAAATAGCTTAATATCTCAGTTCCAATTTCCCCATTTGTGAAATACAACTGCACCTATCTCGCATGGCAGTTCTGAGACTCAAATGAGACTGCATTATATGATATTATTATTTTTATTCCAACATATGCAAATTCTTTCTATACAAGCTGGGTAAGAGAGCAAGAAGAAGGAGCAAAAGACCTTTTAAACTCTATAGAGTTCATGTACCAAAATAAGTACATTGACACTGACATACACAGAGCAGAATGTAGCAGGAGGTAATCTATACTTGGAGATTTTGATGACTGCTCATTTGTTAAAGGAGCAATAGAGGGGGATTCCAGGTCAGCTATGGTTTATAAATGGTGGTTGCTGAGTTCTCTTCCAACTCCAGTTTTGTGATTTAAAAAATTTAGAAAAATGAAAGAGGACTTGGTAATCAAAGAAACATACCAAAGATCATAGAATTTTAAGTTTAAAGGAGCTTTAAAGTTTATCTAGTTGCACCTGTACATTTTACAGACAAGGAAATTGATACTCTGAATTATAACATAGAAGAAAGGGTACCAAATCAAGTGTTCTGGCTTCCATTAATAAGCTATGGAACTTTGGGGAACTCCCTCCAGGAAAGAGTGATGACCTGGGAGTCATGTGATTTAAGGCTGGGTCTTAGCTCTGAAGAGGGTTAGAAGAAAAGAGCTCTAACCACCTTTTCTATATTAAAATTACATGATCTACATTCTAGAGTTTCTATGTAGCTATGTAGTAAACAAATCAACTAACCACCCTTATCTTCAGTATTTCTGGGGGAAATGGTTTCAGTGATATTTGGAACTATAGCAAGGAAAAAGGTATCACATCCACATCCTTTGATTCCTATGCTTACATCCTAAAGATGTGATGTAATGTAAGGATGTAAAGATAGAAAGGTCATATACATACCAAGTATTCATAGTAGCCTGTCAATTGTAGCAAAGAACTAGAAATAAAATTCATGCCCATTGACTATTAAATGGTTAAACAAATTGCAATATATAAATAGAATAAACTGTCAGAGGGTCATAAAAAGGTGGATAGGAAGAATTCAGAGGAAATGGAAAGACAAAGAAATAGAAATTGGAATATATTCAATAACTACAATAATGCAAATGGAAGGATAAACAACAAAGAAATGATAAGTATTTATGATGATCAAGTTTGACAAGAAGAGAGGAAAAGATGCACTTACCTCGTCTTTATAGAGATGGAAAGATTATGACATAGAATCTTGCAAATGCTCTCAGATTCAACTGATATATGGGTTAGTTTTGCTGAACAGCTGTTGTTTTGCTTTTCTTTTTCTTTGTAAAAATGATAGTTGCATGGGGAGAGGAGAAGGAATATATTTGGGAAAGGTGAGATTTTTAAAATATATCAATAATTTTTTTAAATCATATTTAGAAATATGTCTCAGGGAAAGTACATAATAAAATGGAGTCATACAATTGTGAGATATTATTATTTTATTATAATTTGTGTTATTATTTGTCACCAGACCTTTTTATTCTCTTTTGCCCAATGAGTAGATGAAACTAGTACATCTAAATTCCTTCCCTACTCCCCCCCCCAAAAAAAAATTCTATCTTGGAAATGGGAAGACTAGGAAAGCCACTTAATTTCTCTGGGTCTCAGTTTCCTATAAGAAAATGAAGAAATTGTATGCAATGATCTTTAATATCCCTTCCAAAGTTTAATATATGATCTTATCAATATTTCTTTTTTAAATGGAATAAAGTACTACTATAAATATTTTGATATATACATATGAGAATTTTCTCATTGCTCTTCTTGAAATATATGACAATTATATGGGATAATTAGGTCAGAACTTTTGAATAGATTAGTAAATTTTTCCCATTCTTTAAAAACTGAATTACCAGGCTTAGTAATAACTCCAGAAATAAATAAAAAAGTAGTGTGCCCATCTGCAACTTCGTGATATAGTGGATAGAGTGCTGTGTAGAAGTCAGGAAGATGAGTTCAAATTTTGCCTTATATACTTATTAACTTTGTGATCCTAACTTACTTATAACCTCTGCTGACCTCAGTTTCTTCAATTGTAAAATGGTAATACTACCTCCCTCTGATTGTTGTTCTGAAGATTAAATGAGCTAAGTAAACTGATCTAGACATTCTGGAGAGCAACTAGGAGCTATGACCAAAGAACTATCAAACTGCATACCCTTTGATCCAGCAGTATCATTACTGGGTCTGTATCCCAAAGAGATCATAAAAAGAGGAAAGGATCCAAATGCACAAAAATATTTGTAACAGTTCCTTTTGTAGTGGCAAGGAATTGGAAATTGAGTGGATGTCCTTCAATTAGGGAACAGTTGGATAAGTAAGAGTATATGAATGTAATGAAATATTATTGTTCTATAAGAAATGATAAGCAGACTAATTTCAGAAGAACCTGGAAATAACTTATATAAACTGATGCTGAGTGAAGGGAATAGAACCAAGGGAGCATTGTATATAGTAATAGCAATATTATGTAATGATCAAATTGATAGATTTAGCTCTTCTCAGCACTACTGTGATACAAGACAATTCTAACAGATTTGGGATAGAAAATGTCACCTGCATCCAGAGAGAGAGACTGAATGTGGATCAAAGTATAATATTTTTACTTTTTTCCTTTGTGTGTTTGCTTTTTCTTTCTCATGGTTTTTCCCTTTTGTTTTGATTTTTTTTGACAATGTGACTAATACAGAAATATGTTTAAAATAATTTTATATGTATAATCATTATCAGATTACTTTTTGTCTTGGAGAAGAGTGATATAAGGAAAAGAAGGAGAAATATTGGAACTCAAAATACTACAGATATGAATGCTGAAAACTATCTTTACATGAAAATGGAAAACTGAAATACTATTAAGAAAAAATAGTGAAATATTAAATGAGGTAATATTTATAAAACTTTTACCCTGAAACATAGTAGGTGCTTAATAAATGTTTCTTCCCTTCCTTCTTTTCTCACAACTCATTTAGAATTTACTATTTCATCCCTTCGAAGATAATATGATGGCAACAGAAGGAACAAAAGAGAGAGAGAGAAGCTAGATACTTTATTATGTTAATTAGCTGCACTTACATAATCATTCTGTCATGTCATGTTAATTTCCAGATTTATGCTTCATGTGATAATGAATACTGCATCTATTTTTTTTCTCTTTTTTTAGCACAATATTGAAATGCTAATGATTTTGAGGTTTTATATATACATATATACCTATATATATAGGTATATATGCATATATACCTATATGCTATAATTATTTGTGTAAATTTTTTTCAGAGAGAAGGAAAGTGTATATCTGAAAGTGTGAGTGTGAATGTGTGTGCAAGTGTGAGAGAAAAGCAATATATTTTATAATGTTTAATAGTTGCACTTACATAATTATCATATATTTTTTCCTGTTTTTGTTAGTACTGTATTGAAATGTAATTATTTTGTGGTTATATTTTGAATATCATTGATGATATTATTCATCTTGATTAATCAATCAATTAATGTAATCAATTCAAAATTATTTGGGGTTCTCTAAGTAAACTGTGATTTAGTATTTATTTAAAGATAAAGTTTATTCCTACTTCTTGACTTTTTTCCTTTAATTTATTCCTTTTGTCTTAATACTATAGAAAGATATCTATGATATTGTCAAATACTAATAGGGAGAGGATTCATACTTGCTTTACTCTTGAACTTACTGGGATTATTTCAAATGATTTCCCAAAGACAAATAATAGTAGTTTGCATGTTTAGGTATTTTTGTACTATTGGAGAATAGCTATTCAACTCTTATTTTTTTAGAATTAATAAGAGCAGGGGCGGAGCCAAGATGGCGGAGTGAAAAGGTGACTTTCTGCCTCTCCTCCGATCTTCTCTCAAATCAACAATAAAATAAGCCTCCGAACTGATCTTCAAGTCAACGAACTCAGAAATATTTGGGCACAGCTCTCTGGATAACTTCATATCAGGTTAGTCGGACTCGGACAGAGAGATAAATAGACTACAACTGTGCAGGCCGGAAGTGAGGGTGGGACTCAGCTCGGCTCATCGTGGAAGAAATTCCAAACTCCAAACTCCAAATTCTAAACACCTGGAGTTTATCTGAGGCACTCGGGACACTCTGCCCTGATTGGGGACAGGTGTTCTGGCAGACTTGCCTTGTTTAAGGAGTAATTCGGATTTAATCCTAGCCCCCACCGGCCCAGCACCTTAAGTCAACTCGCCGAAGTGCCCCAGGGCAAAGCTTTTTGCAGCCGCCGCTTTTTTTTCCCTACCTTAAAGAGATATCCACACTGTCTAAAAAAAAAAAAAATATGATGAAGAAGCAAAAGAGAGCTCTCACCATAGACAGCTT